>VZRW01009698.1:0-14307 GCA_013398125.1 Aegotheles bennettii
CCACCTCAATGTTGATAGTTAAGGCAGCCATCTAATTGGTATGCAGTAATTATATTCATCTCTAGATTGGATTCTGAGGGCCCGTTCTGTCCAACCTTCAAAAGCATTGAGGAACTCATGGAGAAGTGGATCACAGAATCACAGAATCCTAGGGGTTGGAAGGGACCTCGAAGGATCATCCAGTCCAACCCCCCTGCCAGAGCAGGGTCACCTAGAGTCCATCACACAGGAACGCATCCGGGCGGGTTTTGAATGTCTCCAGCCAAGGAGACTCCACAACCTCTCTGGGCAGCCTGTTCCAGTGCTCTGTCGCTCTCACAGTGAAAAAGTTCTTCCTGATATTCACATGGAACCTCCTATGCTCCAGTTTGCATCCATTGCCCCTTGTCCTATCATTGGACGTCACTGCAAAAAGCTTGGCTCCATCATCCTGACCCTCACCCTTTACATATTTGTAACCATGGATGAGGTCACCCCTCAGTCTCCTTTTCTCCAAGCTGAAGAGCCCCAGCTTCCTCAGCCTTTCCTCATAAGGGAGATGTTCCACTCCCTTCATCATCTTTGTGGCTCTGCGCTGGACTCTCTCAAGCAGTTCCCTGTCCTTCTTGAACTGTGGGGCCCAGAACTGGACACAATACTCCAGATGTGGCCTCACTAGGGCAGATGGTCCTCCTCCACTATCCTTATCCTTTCCAGAACATGTGCACCTCTCCAGTCATTTAGCTGATGGCCAGACTGAGCTGTCCCAGACACCTTTTGTGTGCAAGGTTCAAATCGGATACTTTGAACTAGGATTCAAGAGGTTATGGGCTGACTTTAGCTCTACCACTTCTCAAAACAAAAAAATACAGAAAATTAAAAAATATAAAAAAAATAAAAATCTCAACAGTGTGCATGAATGTTAGACCATGTCCAAATCCTTCTTCTCTCCCTGTCTTCCTCCAATAGTGAAGCTGTAGGGTGAAGCCCTTGAAGGCTGGAGGGTTTCATATCATTCCCTTTCCACAGACTGTAGAAAAATTACCTTCAAGTCCTTTTGTAAAACCAAGACATGAGGAGGTGGAGGGAGGCAGAGGGCAGATTTCTCTCTTCCTGGCAAGCGTCTTGTGCCTTGGGTTATGAACACTATGGTGAATCCCCAGGTTAGCCAGAGCCTGGAGACAGATCAGACTATGACTTTTTTTGAATAGAGCATGTGAAAAGACAAGAGAGAAACCTCAGCAGCTAAGTTTCTAGTACATGTCATCAGTGTTACTCTTTAGACAGTGAAATACAGACCGGCGTGAGACATTTAATGAAAAGATTTGCAAACGAGTCCTCCCCACTGTGCCTTTCAGAGATTTCTGGGAGGTCCTTTTGCCTCGGTCTTGCTTTCCCACCACCTCTTGTCACTTACTACATGAACTCCATCCCCTCTGATTCCCAAATAAAGTCCCCTTTTTCCCGTCACTTCTGAGGCTTCATTGTGGCTCCACTCTCTGCCAGAGGCAAGCCTCCAGCTCTCCTCAGGAAATGTCCCAGCCTATCCTTATGCCCTGGGCTCCAAGCCAGATGCCTTTCTCCCTCTCTGCTCCCTGTTCTCCAGGAGTTTTCCCCAACTGAGACAGCTCAGGTATTTTCAGGAAAGAAATAATTTCTTCCTCCTCCCATAAGACTGTTCCTGACATCCTGACACAGAGAGCAGTCAAGAAAAGGCAGATTTCTCCTTTCTGATAATCCACACTCTTCTCATGAAATGTGCATTAAACCAGGTATCAAACTATTCTATCATCTAACCTCTTCCTCCCTTGTCAGACAGGGCTCTTCTCACTCTCTCCTTATCTCCTGTGGCACAGAAAACTCTCAGGTCCCTGACTGACTTTATATGAAGAGTTATTTCATAGAATGGCTTGGGTCAGAGGAGACCTTAAAGATCATCTAGTCCAACCCTCCTGCCATGAGAGGGACAACATCCACTAGTTCTGGTTTTTCAAATTACTGTTCTTTTGGCTGACACTTGACCATGAAGATTTCTAATGATGGGGCATCCAAAAATTGTCTGGGCAACCTCCATTGTCTTAACACCCTCATAGTAAAAAATCTCTTCCTTATATCCAATATAAATCTAACTTCTTTTAGTTTAAAACTGTTTCCCCTTGTTCTATCACTACAGGCTCTTCCTGTCTTTCTTATAAACCCCTTTTATATATTGAGAGGCTGCAATAATGTCTCCCCAGAGCATTCTCTTCTCCAGGCTGAACAACTCCAACTCTCAACAGTATCTTCCAAAGGAATCCTGTATGGACAAGCAGGGTGTCCTGGTGGCAGAATGAATATGGTCAGAGAGGTACCATGGGTAGAAAATAGGAAGCAGGTAAAAGAAAATGCCAGGTTGATTATCAAGGGGAATTCTACCCTCTTTTAGACTCAATTTCTCTTCACATTTTCTTCCAAGGAGTGGAAGTTTTGCCATCAGAAGGATTTCACACTCCTTTGGAGTAATCACTGGTAATTCAACAGTAAGTAATAATCCCAAAGCGGTATCTACGACATACACAGAGCATGATTCAAAGCTGTGTGTGTCTTTTGGCTTTATTATGCCCTACTTGATGCCAAATCTTTGCCACTAACTCAGGCACTTGCATGGGGCTTGTACTAATTTTTCTACCAAAGGTTTTGTAATTGGTATGGCACCTTTTGAGGTGGCTTTCAAACATTCCTGCTGTCCACATCCAGTTGCTAAAGAAAACTCCCTCTGCTGAGTCTATAACCATCCCAACACATCTCATATATCCACTGTGTTACATGGATATTCTGTGCTTGCCAGCCCTGCAGTCCTGGGGACCCTGGTCTTCCCGCACTGAGCACCTAGAAGGAGTCTAAAAATCTGAATGACTGCATCTGGCATGCAGTGTTGAGAAGCAGGAAGGGCTATTGGAGGTGTATGAGGTACAGAACTCACTGCAGAGGAGACACAGGAGCTAGTACAATCTCATCCCTAAATAAAGGAGGTAGCAGGACTTGAGGCCAAGGTCTAATGGTCTAATGGCTAGGAATATGATGGGATAAAGGTTGGACTTGATGACCCTGGAGGTCCCTTCCAACCATAATGATTCTATGATTCTATGATTCTATGATTCTATGACTGTGAAGGGAGGAATATGAGGGAGAAGATAACACTGATTGTGAAGAATGTGACAATTCCATCCCAATCTGACTTAATTAAATGAAGCACTTACCACCTCATCCACCACTGATTTACTTTTCTTTTGTGCCACAGACATACTAATGCAATCAAGAGACCCAGATCTGCATAATTATGGGGGCAAATGTATGCAAGGGAACAGGCTCAGAAGACACAAAAATAGGTGATGGGGATTCTTTTTGTGTATGGGCTTTCTCTTCCTAGAGAGGAGATACATAATTGCTTGGAGGACTAGTTGCTGACAGCAAACAGGTAGAAATACTTCTTTAATCCAATGATCAGATAAATCTGTATGACAAGGACTTGGCAAATGTGGGGGGAAGTTGTCCAAAGACAGGTCAGACTCATCAACAGGCTATGAGCCCTTGCGTGGTAACTAAGCTTGGAAATGCAGCCAACCAACTAAACCTTTCTTGCTGGCAGCCTTCGTGCTGTCTGTGGGTATTGATGGGCCCTCCTGTTACATTTTGCTCCCCTGATGATTTTCCCAGAGTCGGTCACTGGGTTCACTGAACAGAAAGCCTCTCCCCCTCCACAGCTTGGGTATTTCTTCCTGGCAAGGCTACATGATTGCTCAGCGCCGATGACTCAGTGCTGGCAGGAGGAGAAGGGACTTCCTGAAAAACAGATTGCACGTGTACAGGGTTATATGAGTTGCCCACATAAACCTTTGCTGCCTGGCATCACGACCAAAGTTAGGAGTCCAGAAAGGGAGTAGGAGGAAAATTGTAGCTGTTAGGAGACATGTTCCTGGAGCTGGCCTTGGTGGAGAAAAAGAGAAAATAAAAATACATCTGTCCTCCCACCATCCAAAGGTATGTGTGTGGGATAAGAAAATGGTGACATGGTAAGGAGTGAGGTCTGGGGGAAGGAAAAGATGAGGAGTGTGATTGTGTCATTAAAAAAGCCCAGGAAGGATGGTTGCCATCGTGTCTGCCTATGGGTCTAGGAAGTGACAGGAATATGTGTCATATTTAGTGAGCGTTGGGATAGAAGGTACATGCTGAGCTCAATCCCCTACCATCTCAGGCAACTGTGTAACATCGAGATACAACAGCTCTGGCTGAAAAAGGGTATACAGGAAAAAAAGATCTGAACATCCCACAGAATCATAGAACCATAGGATAGCTTGAGTTGAAAGGGACCTTAAAGGCCATCTAGTCCAATCACCCTGTCATGTGCAGGGACATCCCCCATGAGACCAGGTTGCTCAGGGCCCTATCCAACCTGGCCTTGAATGTTTTCAGAGATGGGGCATCCACCACCTCTCTGGGCAACCTATGCTGGTGTTTCAACACCCTCAGAGTGAAAAACGACTTCCTTATATCTAGCCTAAATCCACCCTCCTTCAGTTTAAAACCATTGTCCCTCGCCCTATCACAACAGGCCCTGTTAAAAAGCCTCTCCCCATCTTTCTTATAGGCTCCTTTTAGGTATTTAAAGGTGGCAATGAGGTCTCCTCAGAGCCTCCTCTTCTCCAGGCTGAACAACCTCAACTCTCTCAGTCTTTCCAGACCTCTGATCATTTTTGTGGCCCTTCTCTGGACTCATTCCGACAGGTCCATGTCTTTCTTGTGCTGAAGGCTCCAGAGTTGGATGTAACACTCCAGGTGGGGCCTTATTACAGCAGAAGGAGGGAATCACCTCCCTTGATTTGCTGGCCACAACTCTCTCGATGCAGCCCAGGATATGGTTTGCCCTTAACATATGTGTTCCCTTAACCATGCATACAACTCTTATTTAGGATTCACAGATTCTCTGGGAATCTTTTATTTTATAGATGTGGATATCATTTCCACTTCTCAGCCACAAAGCTGATTTTTTGGTAAAATTTCTGCAAAAATTTGAACTACCTGCAAACGTCATTCCTCTGCCTGGTGACTCTAACAGACAACTTCATTGCTGAATACACAGGAGGTACCTTTGATCACGCTTCTGGAGAGCAAGCTGGAGACATATAGACAGGAGGTTACTATTGGGCAGCTCGCACTGCCACTCTTCAAGTGACTTGTTTTGGTCTGCAGCACACCTACAGGTCTTCTTTCCCTGGATGTTGATTGTCATGCAGCTGCCTTCAAAGTGTTACTGTGGAAGTATATCTGGATCCTACATGAAGGTATCACCATGTAGCAACTACGCCGGTGTCAAAGGAACTATTCTTCACTTGTGACCTGTGAAACTGGGTTCATGCACTGACAAATACCCAGGAGCTTCCTTGCTTTCAGAAAAGGTCCCCAGGTTCCTGCACTTGGCTTATCTCAATTCAGCTCCCTGTCTTGGCGTTGACTGTTGAGCGAGGTGGCCTCCAGCAAATCATTCAGCCATCTCCCTCCAGCTGTACAGCAAGGATAATCCCCACACTCACACAGCGTAACGTGAAACTCAATTAATTAATGCTCAGAAAGCATTTTGGCATCCTCACACTACACAAGCATGAAATGTTATAGAATTCTATGGTTAACATGGTCTCTGGCTTTCAATATGTTCACATAAATCTATATTAGGGAAATATTTTAAGAACAAATTAATCATTTGATTTATTAGGTTTATAGTGTGTGGTCATTAGAGGCAAAACAAACATTTTGCCCATTTGTAAGTAGTGACCTTTTTTTTTGTTGTTGAGGTTTGTTTTTTTTTTTTTTTAGGGGGATTTTTGTTGGTTTGTTTTTGCTTTTTTTTTTTTTAATGGTACTGTGCTGCCAGAAAGTGACACAAATTCTCTACAAGAAATATGAAAAATTTCAGCTACAGCTGAGAAAAGACAATGTCTTGAAAGGATCTTGAATCACAGCCTGCATGCCCTCTCCTTTGCTTTAACATTGCAGTGCTTAGTCCTCACTTATTGGTATGTGAAGTGCAAATTCATGATGCGTGACCCTGTTATTATTATGTTATTTACTTGGCTGAAGGGGATTTAACATGGAAAAACACAACAAGCCCAAAATATCTTGCCATGATGAGTATTGAGTTTCTTCTGCAAACATGGGGAGGGAACAAACCAACTTGTAGCTCACAGTAAGTACTTCAGACAAAGCCAAATGCAATTTTGGGGTGTGTGACTTTCTGATTCCCTTTCACACTTGCTAATTCCAGTTTAAAAGACAGGAGGTTAAATGCATGGTTTGAACTGGATCCTCAGGAAACAACTTAACAGGTCCTCTGAGATGAAAATACCATACCAATTCTGGTTCTGTCAACTACTTTCTGCCTGGGTCAGCCCAGGGACAAAGCAGACGTAACAGGTTTCCATGAGGAAGATACCTGCAAAGCTTTGTGGGCCTGGGACAGAATATGGGATTTCAAATTATATTTGCTGGGTAGTGATCAATGAGCTTTACTTCTCTGTCATCTAATTATTTTTAAGAACTGTAATGTTATTAATATTCTTAATTTCTTGTAGAACAAAATGTAGCTTGATCTTGGTCTGCTGATGAAGTCTCATAGGTTCATGGTCTACCTGTTGCTCACGAGCTTGGTTTTAAATCAGCACTTCAGGAAATTCCACCATACCCATTTCCACCGAATCTAGGTACCGATTTAAAATTTCTATGTCCAGGCACATTTCTGCAAGGACAGTCCTAAGAATGGAAGGAAAAAGTAATCCATCACACTTGTGTTTTGGGTCATAACCAAGGCAGAATGTGACTTAGAAGCTATGCTTTGGGGGAAATAAGGGAAAGCAGGGACTCGTGGTGTGAACAGTCCTACTCAAGATGAAAAGTAGGATGAGGATGAAGATGATGCTTCACAAAACAGAGTGCTGAAAAATATCTAATATTTTTCTCTAGGATCCTGTGCTTGCTTCCTGAAATGCAAGTTTTCAGGCAGCAGAAATATCTGTCATTTCCATGCTGTGCACACAACACAGACCTTAACCTTGGAGTTACCCAGAAGGTCACTAGTCAATGCAGAAAAAACAGTATCCAGGCTGTTGAGAACTACAGCTAGCATAAACAAGCATCAAATTACTAAGAAATCCCAATATTCCTCAAAATAAGAGGAAGCAAGGAGGAAACTGAATCTCAGGAAGATGTTTCTGTATTGCAACATCTCCCAGGATTCCTCATGGAGTGGTACTTTCTGTCCTCATCCCCTCTCGCCCGGGCATCATATGGACGGAGGAGGGAAGATCATAGAAAAAGAAGGAAATTAATAGATGTCTAATTTGTTTCTCCACTAGGGATAAAGAAAAAATAAATCACTCCAGCTGTGAGAGACTGGAATCAATAGGGAAACTGGACTTTAATTTTCTTGGAAAACATTTACAGCTGCTGCTGTGTAAGTTTCGAGCATTTCAAATGATTACCACAGAAGCTTAGGAGACCAAATTGAATTGCTCAGCTGAAATGATAAACCTACAAAGGTGAAAAAGAACCTACCTCTATGGATTGTGCTAAAACCCCAGGTCTTGTATGGGAAAATGGCTTAGTTATGACCCTACCAAGATGAATCCAGCACTGAGTACTCATAGCTTTAATGGTCTAATGGTCAGGAATATGATGGGATAAAGGTTGGACTTGGTGACCCTGGAGGTCCCTTCAAACCATAATGATTCTATGATTCTATGATTCCTCCCTGCACTGACTGCCCCTAGCCCACCTGAAGCTCAGATTCAAAGATTACACTGATGCTGATAAATAAAACAGGCAAGAGATAGGTTTCTAACCCCAAAGGTGAGTGGAATAGTCTGTCTCATGTCCATAAAGCTAAACTCTCTTCTATCTAAAAGCAGTATGACTTAATCTAACTTACCTGTGTTTAACTACCTGTCTCTGTCCACCCCAACAATAAAGAAATCAGCAAAGGTCTATAGTTCTAAGTACTGTATTCTTCCTCTTACCAAAGCAACAAGAGCTGGGATCAAACTCCTACATTATTGTTATTTAAAGCCTGTTGTATAACTCCAACACATCAAAATCCAGACCCTGATCAAAATCCACAACCTGTAAATTCATCTCCCCACGCTGCCCACAGTCTTGACTTCTACTACAGAGAATCATCCATTTCATACTGAAGTGAAATCCTTCTTTGTGACCATTGCTTCATTCACTCTTTAAAAGGTGCTATATGGATATCAGATGTAACATTACCACTAAAGCCCACTGCTGCCACTTCCTTAGGCGTGGAGGGATGGGGTGCCACAGTTTAATTAGTTACCATCCATCAGCTGTCCTAGGTAATTTATATTTTTTCTACATCCAAATGCAGAGCTTAAGCCACGGGTAATAAATGTTTCCTTGTCAATCATAACACTGTCATCACAAACTGCTTATCTTTATAACAGTGGGTCTTCGGTAATGAACCCCTTGTTCTAATAGACATGGATCAAAATTATCCAAAATACTTTTAGATTTTCAATAACTGATATGAGAGATATACAGGAACATAAATTTTCCATAAATAAGCCATTTTCTCAGACTCAGACCTTTCATTTTCACAGCTTAAGCAGAGCAGTTAGGTTTGAGTGGAAATGCTTTAACCACCCTTTCAAAGTCTACAGATTTGGGATTGCTTTTCCTATCCTTCATTGACCTAAAAAATTTAGAATAAAGATACACTTCAAAAACAAGAATATAGGGGAGAAAAGTCAGGTAGATCAAACACTTTTTCTCCCATCAACCTGAATAAAATTTGTTTCAATTGTGATCATTTTGACAGTCATTACCTCTAATTTTTATAATATAGTTTGATAATTGATTTCAATTCAAAACTCTAGATTTCAATCAATGGGAAGTGAAGTGTTTCAAAAATAATAAAAATTCTTTCAAGAAAAGAAAAAAATAGTTAAAACTCTTTGAACTTGACTCTTACAAAAAACCACGTCTTAATTCTAAAGCAGTGAAATCTTGGGGTCTTTTTCAACAACAAAAATCACTAGATTCTATCACTATCTAACAGGATTTCAACCACTAAATATGAACATGTGCATTATGGAAGCATAAAACAAACCTTATTTCATGTGTATTCCACTAATGTATTTTCATGAGTTTTCTTCTTCACTCATATAAGAACTGTCTAATGTACAATCATCTTTCTGATGCTTAAATTCCAGCTGGAGGTTAATTTGTAATTGTGATGTACATCATTTTTTATTTCAAGGAGAAAAAAGAAAAATGTTGAAGTTGACTGCAAGAATTGTCTCTTGTTCTGTTTGTTATCTGTTTTTAAATATATGCAGCTTATTTTAGAGTATATAAAACTGAAAGGACTTGATGTGTAAAACTCTTGTATTGAAACAGAGGTGCAAGAAGTTAACATTAATTCTAAGTTTATTTTGCGTACTTGGGATTAATTGATGTCTATGAATATTCCAGAGACACTCTCATATTTTATTTAAAAAAATAATAAAAAAAATTGATTAGTTTATAAGTTTCATCAGACTGGGGCCAGACAGCCCAGCTCCTATGACCTGTAAAGTTAAGAGGACTCTTCCCCTGGATTTCCATGTTAACAGCACAACGTATTGAGAGAGGAAAAAGGATATTATTTAAAGCACACAACAGTTATCAAAAAATTTTCCTCAGTTTCCCTGGATTTCAAATTTTACAGTATGAGTAGAACACAATAATAAAGGAAAAGGAAATCTGACTGTAAGAGAAAAAATCAGTTTGAGATTGAAGACACCTCTAAGTATTTCAATCTAGACATCTACCTGTGTTGTTAGTGTCTAAACTGCAGCTGTAGTCATTAGAGATCTAGGCTCAGTTCATCTGTATCTGCCTGGGGACCCAGGAGTGGCCTGAAGACCAGGCCAGAGTGTTGTTTGTCTCTTCGCCTTGCATTTCCTCATAGGAAGCTTGTGCCTTAAATTGAATTTCTTCTAGTTTTAGACATGGGTTGTATAGGCACCTATATATTAATTTTCAGAATTATGTGTAAAGTTGATCAGATGCATCAGGATGACCTACCTGAATTTTAAAATATTGATCCCCAAAGACTTCCCTGACTACGTATCTTAGGCTCTGACAATTCCATTTTTATTCCTTCTCTATTTTTCATTTTGCAAGTAAAAGCCTTTTTACACCATCTCTTTTTCTCCCAGTGTAACCATACCCTTCAAAAGTTATTTGCTCTTTAAAAGAAAAGGACGATTTTATGGCTAGGATGAACAGGTGCAGGCTCAGGAAACCAGAGTCCAAGCTTTATTTTGACACCAATTTCCTGTCTCACCATGAGCAAATCACAAAGGACCCAGCTTAGTTTCCCAAACATAGGTATCTTGTGATACTTGAGAAGTCACAGGATGCCCTTGCTGGTCTCCACTTGTTCGGAAGAGCATGGTTCTCCTACATATCCTGTGTATTGTCTCCAACCCATTGTGTATGCCTTGAATAGGTGAGGAAGCCTGAAATGCCATTAAACATCTAAGCTTAGCAAACTCATCCAAGCCTCCGAATCTTCATTCCTTGGGCCAGCATCTGCAGAGTTGCCTTCTATTCAGACCTCTGGTCTTAAATTGTAATTTCTGTCTTGCAGAAATGGAGATTGATCTCCTATGAGACTCCAGATACTGTAGTGGGATCATAAATTCAACAGTTCTATCACAGAAGAATACTTTTAATGTTACATGGGCAAATGCCACTTCTATAAACCAAAATTTGAGGCCAAGCCTCTGAGGTACAGACATGCATATAATCTACCATATACAGATGACATTTTCCTTATATTAACAGTATCAAATGTCAGCAATATTGTATATACATATAAAGTTCTCAATAATATATTTTATTATGACTTGATTTCAAGTAATATTTTTTCTTTTTTTTTTTCAGTTCTCAAAGATTAAAGACTTGTATGCATGACTAAGGCATTTATAAATGCACTATTTTATTTGTTCCAAATTAAAATAACATTTCAGCTGATGACATTGATCGAAATGTATTATTTCCACCTGTATTTTCAGGCTTTGTAACTGTACTAATTATGCAACAGCCTTATATAGGTATCTTTCTTGTCATCAAGACTTCATAAAAATAGAGTAGCTTTCATGGAAAGAAAATACTGTGTGCTAAAAACACCTTTAGCTCCAAAATCTTACCCCTGCCAAATGAAGAACAATGTTGCATCAAGGCATTTTAAATTAAAAACAAAAAACAACAAAACTAAACAACAGCTTCAGCTTAGTTTAACTGGGCCTGCTTTGAGCAGGTGTTTGAACTATATGACTTCCAGAAAATTAATCTATTTTCTGTGATTCTATGAGGTTTTCTTGTTTGCTTTTTCTTTGCTTGTTTTCATTAGAATCATTAACTACAATAATAATCTTCTAAGAGAAGAGCCAAAGCATAAGTTCCCTGGTGCTTTCATCTCAAGATGGTATTCTTTTCTTGAACATCTTATTTAAGCAAACAACTTCTTGAACTCATATTTGGAGTGGAGTACATGATTTTTATTTTTTTTCCCTAACCTGTGTTATTCATGAGGTCAGACTGGAGAATCCAAGGCCAGTCTTGACTAAAATATATGAATCCTTCAAGTTTTCTGGGAAGTCTAATGGTCTCATAGCTTGTTTGGTTACATTTATGACATCTGTTAACTGTTTCCTACATGTGATGTCATGCCTTGTAGTTATATTTTGAGCTTCAGTTGGGAACATGTGTCCACCTACACAGTGTGCTCAGTTTGATATATGGTCAGGACTAAACCATAAGTAGATGATTAGTGAGCGTGCAGCAGAATGTTTCTTTTTCAAATGTTTTCATGGTAAGAGTCAGCTCTCGGCCCACAGCTACATAAATGGAGGTATGTACATGTCAGTAGGTATCTGAGCTCTCATTATAAATCAGTGGAGATCAGTCAGTAAAGCTAGTATGATCCAAAGAGCTATTCAACTGACCACATGTAGGGCTGTTATTCACCGATTTAACCAGAGGCATCTACTGCCAACTGAGATGACTTAAGATATCCACAACATCTGCATTGGGCTGGCAGATATGAGACAGGATATAAAGGAGGCTATGTCTATCTAAAAAGGTGTATGAAGGCCAACAAAGATGTTCTAGAGTGCAACAAATGGAACAAATTAGTTAAATGAAGCAAAGAATTCAGTACCCAAGCTCACCTAAAGGCATCTATTGTTGCTTTATCCCAAGTCCCCAACACTTCAGCACTGTTTCATATCAAAGGAGGATGATAGCATAAAAGGGAGATGTTATTTTCCATTTCTCCACCATACCTGGAAATATTATCCAAGTTCAAGTTCTGAAGTCTTCTACTGGAATGCAAAACCAGTCATATCAGAAAACACAGCTCTTCCCACATCAACTGCTTCTATTACCCATTTTTTCCTTAACAGGCTTTTAGACTGGACCCTCTGAAGAACGCAACCTGTGCCGACCTTCTGCTATTACTCCTTGTGCTTTCACAATTTCAGAGAAGCAAACACAAACACATCCTATAACCAAACTCCAGTTAAGAATCCAGAACAAAACCTGATCTTAAGAAAAGAATCACATCAATAAATTTCAGCCTATCATGCACGTCTTTGAAGGCTGGAACATTTGGTTACATCCATGCTTATTTTTATTTTTATATTTATGGAGATATACAGAGTAATTTATTTTTCCTTTGCATCATGACCACAGTCAGCACATTTTCTCTCTCTAGGAGAGAGATCATGTCAGGATATATTCCAGGCAGGAAGAAGACCTTTGTCTGTCGCATCTGTGAGCCACCACCTATAGTTTCATATCTTTAGATACCTCATTTCAGTTTCTATGCTGTTTTCTCTTAATTTCCTCAGAAAGGATGAGAGTTTAGTAGCACTGACAGTTAATAATCTTTCAAATCAAGAGGTGAATGCCCAGCAGGTCTTAATCTGAAATTCAGTAAACCATTGAAAGGATGGCTATTTTTCAGCTTTAAAACAGGACCTTAACACTAAATGACCGACATTTAAAGCCCTGTTTAATAGCTCTTGTTTTTATTAAAGAAGATCAGGCCTTATTCCACAATCATCTGAAAATGGTGAGCTTTGGGTCTTGCTGTAGAAGACTTGAGTATTCAGTGTAATTGTAGTATTACCAGGTATTCTTTTTATTTAATCCATCTCATTAAAGTTTAGCATGTGCTCTCATTGTGGACTTGAATTATTCTCTAGTTCTTTGTGTCATCATTATTGGGATTTTGTAACAAAAATAAACCTGAGTCTTTACTGATGTACCTCTGAGCTCAAGTAGCTCCTTTTCTTGTAATTTCCCCAGGTACCTCTGAGCTCAAGTAGCTCCTTTTCTTGTAATTTCCCCAGTTCTTTCATATATTTTTTTGTTCCTTAATTTTCTACCCAAACTGTTCCATTTGCTTTCTGGTTTTTTACTCCAGAGGAGGCCACAAGAATGATCAGGGGGCTGGAGCACCTCTCTTATGGAGATAGGCTGAGAGAGTTGGGGGTGTTCAGTCTGGAGAAGAGAAGGCTCTGGGGAAGCCTTAGAGCTCCTTCCAGTACCTGAAGGGTAGATTTAGATGAGATATTAGGAAGAAATTCTTTGCTGTGCGGGTGGTGAGACCCTGGACCAGGCTGCCCAGAGAAGCTGTGGCTGCCCCTCCCTGGCAGAGTTGGATGGGGTTTGGTGCAAATTGGTCTGGTGGGAGATGTCCCTGACCATTGCAGGGGGATTCAAACTAGATGATCTTCAAGGTCCCTAACAACCCAAACCATTCTGTGATTCCTCCCATTTCTCTCTGAGGCAGTGACTTAATCTAAAATAGTATCTATTCTCTCATATTGATCGTATGACCTTTCATATTTCAGCCTGGCTATAACTAAGGATCAAGAAATGGATGCATTCAAAATTAAGGTTGTTTTTTTTTTTTAGACTGCTAGCCTGGTGTGAAGGGACACTTGAATCAGATCCCCAGAATGCAGTCCTCTGTGGTGATGCTGTGGCAAAACTGGGAATATCGTGAAGCAGTCATAGCGAAACTTTCAGAAAAAAACATCAAATTTTGCTCTGAAAGTGGTGATGTGAGAATTAATTATTATTTAATCGAAAGAATTATCCCATTCTTGTTTTACCAGCACTAGGACACTGATTTTGACCAATCCCATGTTATTCCAGTTTGTGTTGAGCCACCTAAAAAAAAAAAATCAAAACTATTTGACTGCTGATGCTTGTCTCATGACA
>VZRW01009699.1:22206-36341 GCA_013398125.1 Aegotheles bennettii
GTCAACCACACCACACAGCTTGGTGTCATCAGCAAACTTGTTGAGGGTGCACTAGATCCCACCACCCATGTCACCAACAAAGATATTAAACATCACCTGTCCCAATCACAACCTCTGAGGAGCACCACGCATCACCATTTCACAGACCAACCAGAAGATCAATGCCAATAAAGCCGAGGTTTGTGCCCACAGAGCACAAAAACCTGCACTTTGCTGTGCACAGATGAAAACCCAGCTCTCAGGTAAGAGCAAGGGCTGAACTCAACAGCCCTGAGGGACGTGGCTTAGCACCAGACTCAGCAGAGTTAGGTTAATGGTTGGATTCAATGATCTTAAAGGTTTTTTTCAACCCAAATGATTCAATGATTCTAAGACTTGGGCTTGGGGAGGGGCAATAGGGGCTGCAGACAGGGCATCCTCCCACTCAGGTTCCAGAGCCGGGCTGTGCCTCCAGCCACTCATGCCACGTCTCCTGGCCCATGGGGAGGATGTGAGAGACATCAGGATGGAGCAGCAGGCTGAAAAGCTGGGTCAGACAGGGCGCAGCGAGCCGACCCTGGCTGGTGCTCACTGTGAGACGTGGCCTGTGTACCTTGGCCACGGCCCCAGCCCAAATTGGCAGCCAGACCCACACCATGTCCCCTCTCTTTGCAAGGAGGGGGGAGGGCTCCTAATAGGATGGAGGTTTGGGGACACCCCTGCAGCCCTAGGGGTATCCCCCATCCCATGCACCCCATGCCGGCAGCTCCTCCATCCCCAGGCTCCCGCAAAGGTGTGAATATTTGGAGGAGCGGACACAGGGGCATTGAGTGGGACTGTGAAACACAGCAGTGTCTGCTGCTGAGCTGCTGGTGCCCAGGAGCTGCTGGGACACCAGCCAGGGCAGGAATAAGGAACACCACTGTGGTTCCCCAGTCCGTGTAAACAAATACCTGCACAGCCCAGCTCCTGGCTGGCATCAGGGGAGACGCACGGAGCCCTGACTTCCAGTTCTGCCCATGAGCAGGGATAACACCACCTCCTCACCCACCAGGGAGGGGAGAGGTACTCAGGTATTTGTACATTAACCAGGTATTCTGGGGATAAAAGAGCAGCAAAACACTCTGGGGGGTGTCAGCAACCTTCAAGATTCATTTTATAAATGCATAAACTGCAATAAAGGCTTTTTTTCCCTTATAACTTCTATGGGGAGGCACAGGTTGAAGACTCTCCCAAAACACTTCACCAGTAGCAAGGCGGCTTTGAAACCACATGGAGTTTATTTCATCAACACCTTCCTCTGCCAGAAACCAGCTGCTTTCCTGAAAACTATTTTTTTTCCACGAGGTAGCAAAAACTCCAAAGCCGAGGGGCAAGAGTTTTGAGAGTGTAAAGATACTATTTTCTGGAAAACCAAAAGGCAGCAGAGGTGAGGAAGATGCCCACAGGGTTCTGGCCGTTAACTGCGCTGGTCAAAACACTGGCCAGAAAGCTATTCCTGATCAAAGGTGCAGTTTTACCACATCTCCAACAACATGGTATTTTAGGAGGGGAAAAGAAGTTTTAAAATTGGTCAGTACCTGCTTGTTTGGCATTTTGGAAAGATCCTATTTTGCTGCTCCTTAAATGTGAAGTTTTCTTTACTGGAAATTACTTTCTGAGATTTGAAGCAATGTTAAAAATCCCTTAAGCATAAAAATAAAAGGACTGGAAAGCACCAAACCCAGCAGCAGGCTGGAACCAGGCTGCCTTGCTTTGCAGCTCGCAGGTGCTACGGGGCTTCAGATCCCCAGCAGCCTTAATTATCGTGGTTATGGCATATGGGGAATTCCCTTTGGAAATATCCATAGGGATCCAGCTAGCTGCCCTTGCTTTGTTTTGCCCGCCAGGGCTGGGAACACACCTATAAGCATCCCTCATCCCGGTGCGTGGGGCTGACAGGAGAGGGCAGCAGAGATTCACATTTCGGGCTCTGCAGGCAACAGCGCAGGCAGGAAAAGAGGGCAGGCAGCTTTGCGAAGTGTCCCAGAAATGCACGGATAAATCCGGCTCCATCACCCACAGCCGCCCCGTGCGCCCACCGGCTGCTCTGCGAGCGGCTGTCCTGGGGCGCAGACCCCGACAACCGGGATGCACTCTCCCAAAACCTCCCAGAAAACCAGGCACAGCTCCCCAACGGGGACTCGGGTGCAGCCGCTTCGTCACAGGGAGACCACAACGCTTTCCATGATTCAGAGTGTCCCAAGAGGGTGACGTGAGGCTCGGGGATGCTCCAAGCTCTCCAAAAGCCCCATCCGAAGCGATTGCAGCTGTCTGGCACCAAGGGTTTACTTGAAGAGGGGAGCAGCACCCCACTCACGTTGCAAACATGCTCATTTTGCAAGCGGTTGGTGCCAATTTGAAGTGTCACCTGCTCCAGCTGTTTGTCACCAGCCCTCCAGCCCATGCCAGCAAAGATCAGGTGGCTGCGTTAGCAAAGGCCGCAGGCTGGAGCCGAGCAGGATTTTGCAGCAGCTCCACTGCCAGCTATGAAATGTGATAAGAAGCCACAAGCAGCAGTTGCTACATCTCTGCATGAGCCACGTGGCACCACTCGCACCCCTTGGCTTGGCACAGCCACAGGGAACGCAGCAGGTTTTGGAGAGGAAGACAGAGAATCAGAGCATGGCAGCAAATAAGAGCAGCAGCAGTTGTCAGTAGGAGACCTGCACTTCCATAACCATCCTGAAAGCGTTTTTCTCTGCCCATGAAATACGACATCAACAACAAAAAGTACCACCACGGCAAGGTGAAGCCAGTCCTGCTTGTGCCCTGCGCTCCCCATTTACCATGAAGGAAGGGATGGCCCAGCCCTATCCTCTGGGTCTATCGAGGCAGAGGGTGGAAAAGCAGCTTTGGGAGACTCAGCTCTGCCAAGGACAGGTAGGAAACAAAAGCCAGCAGAAAGCAAAGGGGCTGCATTGCAACGGCAGCACTGCAGTAGCTCCAAACAGCTTCATCAACAGGATGCCTACACCTGCAAAGCAGGGAGCAAATCCTTCCTCCTGTTAGGAATCCAGTCCCTAGTCTGAAGGGAAAAGGAGAAGGGATTTCTCCAAGGTCACATAGGGTTTCTCTGCCACAGAGCAGAGCCCCAAGGCAAGTGTTTTCATAGCACAAGCAACACAGCTCTCCAGCGCTCTTCAGCAGAAACCATCAGGGCAACAAGCACAGAAGGAAGCAAACCAGCCCTGCAACTGCACTTCAGCACACTGAGGACAGGAGCACCCAGTGTGTTCCCCCTGTCCCAGCTCCCTGCTCTCACCTGATGCTAACCTTTATCTGCTGGGGCCACTCCTTTAGCACACCAAGAGTCCAGGCAGCTGGGATTTATAGCAACAAAAGATTTATAACATCTGGCTTTCCACTGGCCCCCCAGCCCTACCAAGGGACCCACAAGCCCCTTCCAGTACTCACCTCCACCCAGGACACCCTCATCTCTCAGGGAGGGGCCCTTCATGCCCTTTAGCTGGGAGTTCATATTGACTAAACCCACCTGAGGAGCCCTCGTTTAGCTGTTAATTAATCCCCAGCTATGCCCTCGGCATCCACAGGCTCCTCTGATCTTTACCCACCTGGGACTGGTGACTTGGCTGTGAATTTGGGGTCCAGCATGATGGGGGAGCAGGGTAGGTCTGCTGCCAGTGGGCACTTGGGGGTCACTGTGTACAGGGGGCAAATGCAGCTAAGGAGAGCTAAACCCTGTTTCCTAACGCTGGGGCAGAGGGAAAACCCACATACAACTTAAAAATCAGGACTATTTCCTTGTGATTTGTTGACTTAGTGGTTTCCTGCAAACACCAGATGCTGCAAACCCTAAAAACCCCAAAGGGGTGATCCCAAGGTCCACGGGACTTCCAGCATCCTTGCACTCACAGCCCCTGCAAGCAAATCCCTTTGCACCAGAGCTGGTTGGGGGTGTCTGTGCACAGATCCTGATCCTAATAATATTGTTATTATGATGTAACATCTAAAAAAGCCCAAACCCTTCCAAACCCTTAATTCTTGTGAGTTAGTAAGAGCTGAGGCATTGCTAGAGGCAGCAATACAGCGTAGAGGGACACCCTCCTATATAACCACAGCATAGAGGTTATTCCCCTCATTGACAGGCCAGGGGGGCCAGGAAGGGTGTCAGTGATGGGGAACAGCCCTGGAGATGGGCTCAGCAGCCCCTTTCCCTGGGGGGGACAGAAAGGAGGGGACGTCACAGGGTGGGGGGGTCATGTCACGGTCCCGTGAACTGTGCTGGCAGCGAAGCTGATGCAGCATGTTTGCACCAGGATGTTTTACTTCTGAGACACATCTCACTGACTGCCAGGAACTGCTCTGATTCAGCTGAAATTTTTCAGGCTTTTTGATAACTCCAACTATTTGGGAGGGAGGGCTGCCAGATCCCCCCTCCCCCTTGCAGCGAGAGGAAGGTACTTTGCCCTGTTTAGCAAATCAAGCATTTTTTTCAGTCATTGAACCCTGGGTTTGTTTTCTTTCCAGTTTGGCTGGGAAGGAATAAATGCTGTCAGAAATCTGAAATACAAGCAGGATTGGATTTTTGGGGTTTTTTCTTTCTTCTTTTTTTTTTTTTTTTGAGGCAAAAGAATTTGTGCTGCTTTTCCATTACCCAGAGGCTCAAAGCCTTCCTCCACAAATGGGCCCGTGGGGATCATCTGGGGTTTGCTCACTAGGGCTTATTTAATTTTTTTTTAATTCTGAGCAAACTTGGCATGAAAAGAAAGAAATTGGATCTGCTGCTGAGGAAAATATGGGAAGGGCGAGCACATGGGCACGATGGGGACAGCTCTAGGAAATACTTTTGCAAACAGTTCATTCATTTAAAAATGTGTTTGTTGGCCAAGAGTAAACAATGAGTGAAATTTGGATCCTGGTGGTACTCAGGCGCCAAGGAAGAGTTTATAACCTGAACTTTGAGGCTTTTAATGGGGCACATCATTATCCTGGGCACCATCTGCATTGGCAAACCCTCCCTGGGTTTTCTTTGCTGCCATGGAAGGAAGAGGCTCAAGTTTTATCACAGCAAAGCGGGGGTGTCGGTGCATGGCTGGCAGAAGAGGAGCAGCTCCTGGCCCCATATTGGGAAATTCTGCTCTGTGGGGAGAAACAGGGGCTTCCCAGCCTGGAGAACCTGCTGCCAGATGCCCGGAGCAGAAGCTGGTACCAAAGGAGTTATTCCAAGGTCATTCCCTAGCTACTTATTTCAGGTTATTCCCTGGCTACTATACCAATGTCAGAAAACACCTTCAGGGCTGCCCAGGCAAACTAATTCCCAATCAGTTCATGGAAAAGACAAACGCTCCAACGGCTCTATCAGAAAATGGTGAATTAACCCACACTGTTGGTTCCCCACAGCAGTAGCGCTCCTAAGGGGGTTGGAGGCCACAACTCCCAATGTGCTCCATGCTCCAATGCCACAAGAAATTGCAGTGAGCATCCTTCCCCCTGAAAATTCCACCAGGATGCAGACCATCACTTTAAAGAGAGGTCTCAAGGGGGTACCAGGATGCTCCAGGATGAGCCCCAGGGAGATGCTCTAGCATCGATGTGTGCTTCCCAGCTTCACAAAGCTTGCCCAACCCTGAGAAAGAGCAAAAGGAGGGACCATGCAGCATATTTCTGACCCAAAACACCCCATCTCCTGCCATTGCGTGTCACCAGCTCTGGGGAACAAATAATTCCAGGCCTCTTTAAACATGAAACGCTGGGGTTTAGCTGGCTCCAGCTTTGAGTGCCAATTAATAGCAGAACAACTACAGGGAGGCACAGTTTTCCAGTAATTTATTTTGGTTTAAGGGCCTAATAACTTCCAGCTGGTGATTTGTAAATGAACTGGCTCCTCACAAAAACCTGAAACGAAGCATTTGACACCCAACCCTGTTTTGCTAAGTTGGGAATTTCACACTGGCATGGCAGTAGAGGGAAGGGAAATGCAGAGGGGAGACCAGAGGATGAGAGAAATGTTTTTCCAATATGTGTAAATGAACTTCTGAAGGATGGGGAGTATTTGGGCATGTCTGCACCCAGCCCATGGACCTCAGTGCTGATGGACACAATTCCATTAACAATTACACCCAAACTGGTGGCCACTGCAATGGAGAAGACCTCTGCATGCCAGCAGCTGCTTCCATAATGCTGAAATTACCCCAGGAAACTCACAGCATTGGAAATAAAAGCAGCCTGTGTTATTCCAGGGAAGGAACAGAGAGAAATAATAATTTTCTCCTAAAATAATAATTTTCTCCTAAAATATATCTCAGTAACAAGTGCAGTGATGTGGATGTGCTGGGTTAACCCCTGTGCCAGAAATACTTGTGGTGAGACTGAAATATTGGCCCCTCTGAAATCAAAGAGACCGCTGTGCGTGAAATGCCCAGAAGCATCCCAACACGGCACACTTGCTCTGGAATTTGGGTGGTTATCTGAAAAAGCAAGGTTGCAGGAAATGGGGAAGCAAAAAACAAGCCCTGCATCTAGGTCAGGGTGCGGGCAGCAGGGCTCTCATGGAACCAGCCCTTCTTCAACCACCCCGGGGATCCATGGCCGAAAGGGCTGGGGTGGGGGCATGGGGACCAACACGGGGCAGCCCACCTTCACCCTCAGCCCCGCTCATTGTTTCCCTGAAGGTTCCCAGTCCTGGAATTTCCTTTAGATGTGCAAAACAATATCAGGAAAATCAGTTTTTTCTTTTTATTTTTTTTCTGTTTTTTCTTTTCTGTTTTTTTTTTCCTAAAAAGTCAACGGAGGGCCCCCTCCCCTACATGGAATAACATCCTCTGCTGTCCAGGCTCCCTGTCCTGCTCTGCTTGCCTATGACAGACTGTCAGATCGTTCATGGCCAGGGCGGCACTGGTTTCCTCCCCGCTCCCCATGCCAAACTCCAGGGCATCAATAGGCAAAGTGGCTTTTCTTTTCAGAGGCCCCACCTTGTAAGAAAGTGAAGGCTTTTTCAGAGCAAAAAGCCTTTTTTTTTTTCTCACAAGGAGACTTTTCCTCTACATTTTTGCTCCGAGTCATCATTAGAAAGTGCCGGATTTCCTTTTGGTACCTCACTCAAGTGGCACTGCAACCAGATTTGGAGTTCCCCATCACCACCATCCAAGGCACAATGAAGAGAATATGTATGTTTTCAGTGCAGATGCTGGGGCAGGAAAGCAGGTGCCCACAAAATGTCCTGCCCCCAGGCAGGCAACCCCCCAGTACCCACCTCCCTGCCTGCGTGGACAAGGCAAAACCTCCCTTTCATGCTTGTGTGCTCAGGATAAACGTGTGTCCCTGGAATGATTTCCTGAGATAACCCAGAGGAAAAAAAAAAAAGAATAATAAAGCTCCTTTTCTCGCTGTCCTAGGGCTGCGGGAGCTGAGGGTGATGCTATCGGTACCTCCCAGCCCCTCCACCCACCGCGAACAAAAGCAGGATGCGACATCTGTCATCTTGCAGCTTTCAGGATGGGGGGGACCCAGAGAGATGCCCCGGTCTCGGCGTCGCTCCAGTGTCTTCTTCTCCACCCCTGGCCAGGCTGCAGAGCTTTCAGCTCCATCCCTAAAAACCAAAGTCTTCTTGAACATCCAGAGTTTTTTCCTTCGGGATGCTGTGGCAGGCGGGGGGTTCGCAGGTCTCTGCGGGACCGGGGCGGGAAGGGAATGGGAGGGAAGGAGCCGGGTGCTCCGGAGGAGCATCCCATCAGGTGGCTCAGCCCGGCGCCCGAGGGGAAGGGTGGGGGGACATCCTCCTGGGAGGGGGACAGCTGTACCTCACTCACTGCCAATCTACCAACAAACACGGCCAAATAGCTATCGGATATTGCAATAGCCCGCAACCCTGCCAGCGTCTGACCCTGCCCTGCTCGAGGGACTGAGCACTGCAGGCATCTCGGGACGGGATGGGAACCATCCCATCCCGGGGGGCATCAAGAATCAGTTTTATTTGCGGTATCTGGGAAATTAAAGATGTTTTTCAGGACTTTAATAACACCTCCTCCTCTGGTTTTGCGTAAGACATTCTATTCCACACAGCATCTTTTGGGGGACTCGGATCTGGCTTTGCAGCCAAGCAGGTCCCTGCCTGGGGGTGTAGCCCAGCCCCAAGGCCAGAAAAAAAACTGGCAGAAAATTTTCAGCCAATAACCAGGAACAGCTGGGGGGATCTCATGGAGCAGGAGATTTTCATGAACAGGGGAGGTTTTCCTTACTTTGAAAAGCTCTTTTGGCAATGCGATCGCTGGAAACAGAGGGTTTTTTATGGAAATGCAAGAGCTGTCAGTGGATGCACACGATATTTGAGTTATTTGTTTGAATTATTGAGGAGGAGGCAGGAGAGAGGCAGTACCCACCAGCCGTGGCTTGGCTCTGCCCTGGGCGGGGACGGGGCTCCTCAAGGGCTGCTCCCGGTTTTCTGTAACAAAGGGTATGTGTGCTCTGTCAGGAAATTCCCAGCCCTGCAGAAACTGGCCAGCATCTCCACCAACTCCATTGTCATTTGTGTGAAATCTATTTTTTTTCTCTGCAAAGGCAATTGGTAGAACTGGCCACGTGCAGCAGGAGAGCAAAACACCCCAAACATGCTCTGTAATGCCCCATCCATCCTCTGGCAGTGGAGCCCCTTAAACACCCTGTGCAACGCCCATCCATCCTCTGGCAGTGGAGCCGGGCTGAATTTTTCAGCGAACACTTTTTTAAGAGTGAGAAAGAGCCATAATAGGCTTCAGATCAGAGCCTGGTGAACATTCCATGTTTTTAATTTTTATTTATTTTTTTTTGCATTGTTTTTCCTTTTTTTTGAAGAAAGCATGCACAAAGAAAGCCTCAAAGACAGAGAGCAACTGGGATGTTTTCATTCACCTGTTCCTATTAAAGCCCGTACCATGCACGGATGTTTTGGTAAGCATCCAAATCTGGCCTGATGCCAGGCACATCCTCCCCTCTTTGCTCTCTGGCAGAGCAGATGGAGCCAGGCATCACAGGCGTTGTCGGGTTGGACCATGGGCAGTGGTGGCAAGGGGCAGCCAGGCCAGGTTTTGGAGTGCCCCTCTCCAGGATGACCACTTGCTTTTCATTTAGCTAACTGCAAAAGAGAGCTTTCCAGGGAAGATGTAATAATACCACTTAAAATGCCAATTTTCAAAGGCCTGGGTGTGGATGTTGCCTCTCCCCCAGCTTCAAAGGGCATTGAGTGGTGCTCCTACAGACTTTGAAGTCAGGGAAAAACTTGGGGTTTTCTGGTGCTCTTTGCCTTGAGCTGCCATGAAGCATCTCACATCTTCACTGTAGGAGCCAGAGATTTTCAGGAGGAGCGCTGTACCACTGCACAGTCAGAAGCCCAGAACCTATGTTTGGATTTCACTGGTTTCAACTCATTTTCTGCCATATTTTGGGAAGCAATAATTGAAGAAAACATGTTTGCCCAGGGGAAAGGTGGGATATGCCATGCAATGGCTGCTCCCACACAAAACTGGAAGCAGCAGACCCCAACCACCTTCTAATACGATTTAATGTATTTAAAATCTCTCTTTCTTCTGTGCTTGACTAGTCTGCTCCAGTGGTAACAATATTATCTCATTTTGTGAATTTATTTTTTAATTGAAATTGTGAAATTAATTTTTTAAATTGAAATTTAATTGACATCCCTTACACAGAAGAGTGTATAAGACATATTTTTCCTTCTGATCAGAAAGGTGCACGAACCAAAGTTGGACAGCTAAAATTAAAATTAGACAAGCGTGGTCAGAGAATCATAGAATTATAGAATCATCAAATCATTGAGGTTGGAAGAGGCCTTCAGTCAGGCATTTGAGGCTGATTTTCTCCTCCTCTTTCCCAATATTCCAGAGGAGGTTTTGGTATGCAAAGATTTTTGGCTTCTGCATAGCTGAAACCAGAGGGGAATGTCTATAAAGGCTGCAAAGCAAAGATGTTCACATTTTATATTCAAGAACGGAGACAACGCGCACTTGGCAGTGTCATTTTTATATTCCTTCAGCTCTCACTGCAGGGATTAGCCTATTTTTAGCTGAGAAAGCAGCTCCTGGATGCTGGCAGTGGTTGCACTTTGCGATGGCAAAGGGACCCCCAGCTCTCCAGCGCACGCAGGGTCCAGCCTGGCAGAGCAGAGCCTTCCCAGGGTGGGTTTAGCCCTGCAAAGCCCTCGGCCTGTCTCTCCTTCTAATCGGATCAGAAACCACATGTAAATTGGTAATAATGAGCTAACCAGCCCTGGGGACCATTAACTGGAGGAAATTATATGTGTCTCGTGGTTGGGAGTGTTTACATCAACGCTAAGGTATGGAAATGGGGCTAATGCGACACAGTCCCGTGTTATTGCCCATGTGGATGTTCCTGCTGGGTACATCTGGATGCAGCTCCTCCATCCTTGGTTGAGCTTCACCACCCATGCCATGGAGCCTGGCGTGGGCTAGGAACCCCCTTTGCATTTGAAAGTATATTTTTAAGATGTTTTCAAACTGGCATATGTCACCTGTTCCATTTTGAAATGACATTTCTTTTTTTAGGAAAAAGATTTTTTAAAAAAAAAAAAGCCCAGAAGGAAAAAAAAAACCAAACCAAACCAAACCACAGTCTGTTCTGCCCAGCACTGTATTTCATTGGATTTTCCTTTTGATCAGAAAAGAACAAGGCACTTTTGTTGGCCGTTTTTAACTCTTTTAGCCCTATTTTAAGGTGGATTTTCTGGTTCCAGCTGAGAAAAAAAAACAAACTGATTGCCAGTTGCCTCTTGCTGGAAATGCTCACAGGGCAGGGTGAGCCTTGAGTTTACAAATACTGATGTGGTGGGGGTGGCAGGTTGCTGTTAGAGGGGACCTGTTACAGGTATACACGCTCAGGCTTACAGGGCTGTACGGCAACAGGGCGCAGGCGAGGGTCTGGCATCCAAAAAATCATATCCACGTGCCAGCTTGTCATGCGTTTGCTATAAATTGATAGGGACAGGCTTCAGATTTCACCTGGCAAAGCCAGCTTCTGTTTTTGCAGGCTGTGGGTATTGAGGTTAGGGGTTGAGGTTTTTTAAACTCTTTAAATACCACTCGATGTTATCTCAGCAACCTGTGTTTTGTTTTAAAATTAACCATCTGGTTAATTTTAACCATTAAAATAATTTTTAAAATGTTAACGATTCAAACAATTCACTCTCAGCCATCTCAAATATCTTGGCTTGGTGAGGTTTGGGAGGAAGAAGGAGGGAGGGTGAAGGCTGGTTATCTTGGCATGGAGGGTAGCACCAGGAGAGGGGTTAAAGCCATTACTGCTGGTCCTCCTCCCAGCCACGGGGAGCATTTTGGCTTACAAAAACTCATCTTTTACAGGTCCTGGAGAACAGGATCCCCAAGGAAATCACCCCAAGCTGTTCTCAAGTTACTGGCATGGCACTTCCCAGGGCATTGAGGAAACGCCCTGTGTCAGGGCATCCTCCAAGGAGGCTCTCGTGGCACCAGCCACCATGAAACATTCCCCTGCAGCCCACACCATTGCTATTCATCCCTGGTTCTCCCCACCCAAGACTTTTCCAGGGAAGGACTAGTATCAGCAG
Source organism: Aegotheles bennettii (assembly GCA_013398125.1). NCBI lineage: Eukaryota > Metazoa > Chordata > Aves > Caprimulgiformes > Aegothelidae > Aegotheles > Aegotheles bennettii. The sequence goes on from VZRW01009699.1 coordinate 33,779, forward strand.
CACAATGTGGGCAAAAGTCCTGCTCACTGCGAAGGAGTTTCCTCCTTTACAGTAAAAGAGCATTTAAACGTTTCCTGTTGGTCCTGGGAGGTGTAGGGGGTCGATGTAATCTGCAGGCGGTTTCATTGTTTTATTACACATTTTCCGGTCGCCGGCTGCAACAGGAACCCCTGGAGCACCATGTCCCTCCTGGGCCTCCGCGCCCAGCCCTGGCGGCCTCTGATGCTGAGAACTTTTGTGTCATCACAGCAGCACAGAGCGTCATTTTTCCCCTGGACAAAACCCCCCACGGAGATGATGGGGAACAGCATGCAGAGGTGGGGTGCTCCACTCCTGGTCCCTGCAGCTCTGGGTACCGCCACTTTCTGAGCTTCTCCTTGGCCATGATATTTAAGCCAGGATGTCACGGCCAAAACATCTTTGCCAGCTGCACGATTAACTATGGTCATATATATAAGCACCAAGAGAAAAAATGCACCTGCTTTCCCATGGATGTCGAGCCTGTTCTCAGTAATATAATATATGAATTTCCCTGTGTTCCCACCCAAGTGGTCAGAACTCCCTCCTCCTCGCACAAATGAGCTCCTGCAGCCAGCTCACTGTCATCTCACATCTTCCCCCTGACTTCTCAAAACCTCCATGAGCCACAGGCTCTCAGCCAATGCCATGACTTGGGAGCAGGAGACATGGACAACTGAGAAAAAGGTCCTTTGCTCCATCACTTGATGGCCCAGACCAGGCATGAGTGATGGAGTGTAGGGTTAGGGCTGTGCCATCAGAAAGTCCCCAGCCCCCTAGATGATGACAAGTGGTCCTTCCTGCCCCAGGGTGGGCTGTCACTGAGCTGAGCTGCTGCAGGTGATTTCTTGGCACAAAGATGTCCTTAATATCAGAGAACCATTGAATCATTTTGGTTGGAAAAGACCTTTAAGGTCATCAAGTCCAACTGTTAACCTAGCACTGCCAAGTCCCCACTAAATGATGTCCCCAAGCACCACTTGGGGCTTTTAAATCCCTCCACCCTGGGCAGCCTGTTCCAATGCCTAACAACCCTTTTGGGGAAGAAATGTCCCTAAAACCTAACCTAAATCTCCCCTGGTGCAGCTTGAGGCCATTTCCTGTTGTTCTATTGCTTGTTACTTGGTTCCTCTCATCAAAAAATCCCTCAAACACAACAGTTGCTTAAAACAATAATAATAATAATAATAATAATAATAATAATAATAATAATATCATCTGCCCCTTTTTTCTCATTGCACCACAAAATTAAGCATAGACTTTGATTTGGGATGAGGTTTTTGGTGCATAACCAGTTTTGGAGCCAGGCTTGGTCTGGTCCTCACCCCCCCATCCCCTGGTTTCAGAGACCCACTGCTGCAGGATGCTCCTTGCCTGCCAACAAAGGGGGGCTCCCAGCTAGCTAGGGGGGGGGTGTCCCTGCCTACATCCCCCCCCCTATCTTGCAGTGGATGTTGGTGGGGAAGGGCTGGGGAGGGAGAAAGATGTGCAGCAGGGGTGCAGGAGCGAGGGGTAAAGCAGAGATTCATGGCANCAGAGATTCATGGCAGGGATGCGGGAGTGAGAGGAAAAACAGGGATGCGCAGCAGGGATGCGTGGCAGGGATGCGGGAGAGAGGGGAAAAGCGGGGCTGTGTAGCACGGATGCAAGAGTGGGAGAAAAGCAGGGATGCATGGCAGCGATGCGGGAGAGAGGGGAAAAGCGGGGATGCGCGGCAGGATTGCAGGAGCAAGGGGAAAAGCGGGGATGCGCGGAGGGGATGCGGGAGCAAGGGGAAAAGCGGGGATGCGCGGCGGGGATGCGGGAGCGAGCGCGGGGGGCGGGCTGCCGGCAGTCGCCAGGGCAACCTGCCTCCATCGCCTGCCTTGCCCGGGCGGGGACACCCCAGAGGGACCCGCCGGGGCGAGGGGGGATGTGAAAGTGGGGGGCGAGGGGGGCCCGGTCCCTCCCGCCCCGCTGCAGCATCCCGCCCGCCGCAGTGCCTGCAGAGGCCCGGAGGATGCTGTGTCCCCCCGCCGCGGGCACAGCCCGCAGAACAGCGCACACCTGAGAGAGCAGGGGCACGGGTAAGTCTGCCGCTTGATTTTCCGTTTTACAGAAACTTGGGATTTATTTTTTTTTCAATTTATTTTTAACGGGAAAGCTGATTTTCGTGGCGTAAGTGATGAGGGTGAGGGAGAACAGCCTTTATTCCCGTCCGGCAAGCGCGGTCTGTCTTTCACTTTAAAAGGTCCGGATCCTTCTGGTCATCTGATTCAGGTCAAGCAGGACTTGGCATTGCCAACGGCTGGTGGATCCCACCGGAGCAGCTCCTGATACCTGCTGCTGCCCCCTGGGAGGGGGGAGGGAAGCTCCTTCAATCCCTGGAGGATTGAGAGGTAAAATATCTCCATCCAGCTCGGTTTCTCCTTCTGTTTGCTTTCGCTGCAGGGGTTAATGAAACCATTGAGATTTGTAAAGGTTCATTAAGGCGGATGGCGGCATTGATTCCCAGGCCATGACACCGCTTCGCTGCTGGCAGCTGAGGTGTTCCCCCCGCCCCCCC
>VZRW01009699.1:46020-91939 GCA_013398125.1 Aegotheles bennettii
AATACAATACAGTACAATACATATAATTAATATATTATAAACATGATGGAATATAATATAATTTATATAATTATAATAATATTATTAATATAATTCAATGCATCACAATATAAATATTACAATTAATAGAATGTAATATAATATATAGAATAGAAAAAATAATTTTTATGTCAGGATTAAAAAAAGTGACAGGCAAGCCCTTAAGCAGGGTATCTGTATGTCCCCATCCATGCATGGCCTGCGTGCGATCCCACTGAGGATCATTAAGCCTGCCCAGGGCTTCCTTCTCCCAGCTTCAGGTGATCTGCTCAGGGTTTCGTGGTGCCCACCCAGCTGTGCTCTCGCAGGGCCCTTGTGGACGAGGCAAATTTCCCTGCACTGGATCAGCAACGAGAAAAATATCTCAAGGGCAGGAAGTGCCGGACAAATAAACATGGCCAAAAATAAGACTCCAGGCACCCCGGCAAGGCAGAGACCTGCAAGGGGCTGTCGCCTACAGCCACGCTGAGGATGCTTAATTGGCTGCACATCAATTAAGAGCACTACTCAGGGCGGGTTTGCCTGCAGGGAGTTTTGTTTGCAATGGCTTTGGAGACGGCAGGGCTGGGGAGGTCACGCCAAGTCTTTTTCTTGGTAACACTGGGGAAATAAGTCTTCTCCATGCCCTGGCATCTCCATAGTCTATCATAGCCCCAGTTTTCACCCTGGGTGCAGAAAACACCACTTGAGAGCAGTGGAAGGGCTGGAGCTAGGCCCTGCAAGCATGCCTGGGAGGTTTTTTCCCTCTGGTTCATAGTTTTCTGTTCATTCTTGGACCACAACCAGGGAAAGCAGCTGTTTCCCACAGGGATTAAAGCTGCCCCAGGCTGGGTGTTTGAGGTATCTGGCATGACAAGTGTGCAACTTCTCCTCCTACCAACACCTTCGCCTGGTGACATGCCTTTACACCCTGCCCTGTCCCTCTGCCCCTGCCCCAAGCCAGCCCATGTAAATTATTTGGTATTTTCTGTAAGTGCTGACTCACATGGAGCTCAATTTATGGGGAATGGAGAGGCTAGAACACCTCCAGGGCCGTGGCAGGGAAAATATGGGACAGTTTGCTTATTTAGGGGCATTAGACTCTTCTCCTTCTCCATGAGCTTCCAGCTGAGCCTTGCAACATCTCCACAAGACATGCACTTGCCCAACTTGGGACACCCAAGGCTGTGTTTTCCCTTAGGAAAGCCGAAGGATCCTCCCTCTGCCACAGGCTGGCTCTTTCCCTCCATCACGTTGTTGCTGGCACTGCTCAAATCTGCTTGGCCAAGAGGCGAGCTTGGTTTCACAGCCGTGAAAGGGCTCAGGAGAGCCAAATGCCAGGAAATATTTAAAAGATCAAAATAATACAGAGAGGAAGAGGCCGACTCTTTGTGGGATTTGAAGGAAGGAGCGCGGTATTTTGTAGATTCTATTTGACCATTAGTCAGTTTCTTTTCTCTCATTTCTTCTGGTAGAGCACCTTTCCCAGAAATGGGGAAAAATTATATCACAGGAACCACCTTGTGCTCCTTCACATTGGTTTATTGGGTTAGGCTTGAGGCTCTTGCAGGGGGAACTCCACCCAGCGTGCCCCCACCTCCACAGGGCAAAATAAATAAGATTAGGGGTAACAGCTCTGGCTGGGAGCAATGTTCCTGCTAAAATATAACCATTGTCCCACCCTTGGCATCTCCTTGAGCCCAGCAGGAACCTCCTTGCTCTCTGCACAGAGTCTGCCTTATCCCCATGGGCGCTTCCCAGGACAGGCAGCACAACTCTGGGAATGTTCTTTGTACTCTGATGCATGGAGGCACTGAACATCCATAATGACATGTAATATCCTTTTTTTTTTGCTTTGTAGGGTTTTCTTGTTTTCCAACACTATTTAAGGCAAATGTCAATGACTGACAAGACACTGTCATGGCAGACATGGGCAATCCTAGTTGGGTTTTGTGTCATGGAGGTTTTTCCCCACACTTCATGACCTTTTCCCTTTTCAGGATGACCTTCCTCTAGTGGGGCATGTCATGGAGGCAGCTCTAGCCACCTGCAATCTTGAAGTTTTAAGTGACTTCTGTGCCCAGTTGCTGACCAGAGCCAGAAAAGCAGATCTCTGCCCTCAAACAGAGCTATGCTGAAATCAACTGGATTGCTTGTGGACTTAGGACCTTGCTTATGGGCTTAGGACCTCACTTGTGGGTTTAGGACCTTGCCTGTGGGCTTAGGACCTTGCTTGTGGGTTTAGGACACTGCCTGTGGACTTAGGACATTGCTTGTGGGTTTAGGACCTTGCTTGTTGGCTTAGAACCTTGCCTGTGGGTTTAGGACATTGCCTGTGAGTTTAGGAGATTGCCTGTGGACTTAGGACATTGCTTGTGGGTTTAGGACCTTGCCGGTTGGCTTAGAACTTTGCTGTGGGTTTAGGACCTTCCCTGTGGGCTCAGGAGATTGCCTGTGGGCTTAGGACCTTGCTTGTTGACTTAGGACCTTGCCTGTGGTCTTAGGAGATTGCCCGTGGGTTTAGGATCTTGCCTGTGGACTCAGAACCCAACTGAGATCATCCCAGTGCCCCCACCCCATGGCCTTGGCAGACCTGGAGTGAATGGCCCTCGCTCAGGACAGCAGACCTATAGAAGGCTGAGACACCACCGACTTCGCTACACATGGGACGAGCACGGATAGAGGATTTTTTAGCACTGTCTACCACTGCAGGAAATGCACGGATTATGTGAATCAAATCAGTAGGTTTTGATATTGTATATATTTATTAAAAACCACAAAAGGCACATTCTGTTAGATTTTATTGGTGTTCCATCAGAAAAGCAACACACAGTGTTATTCAAGGTGTGGGATGACCTGAGTCAGTCGAAGGCCAAGGCTGCGATGCTGTGTCCTTGCTGTGCAGATGGCAAAGTCACATTCAGTCCTGACCTGCCATTTCCATGAGGCGTGTCTTAATTCTGGACCACAAAAATACAACACTCCCTGTGTTACACACCAGCTGATATGCACAAAGCATTTCAGATGTGTCGGCCAGCCCGTCCTGCCTTGGGGACAGCGGGACGGTTCTAGGTCTCACTTATAGTGGCACCATGTTCAGGAATGGGGAGCAGAGGTAGCTGCCCCAGGCATCATGGTGAAACCCCCTTGGGCCTGGATGGACATCTCATCTCCTCTAAGGCAGGGTACTAAAATATCTCGTCCTGTTCCTATTTGCTTTAGCCCATGGCATTCACCAGGCCCTGGATAACTCCCTAAGGAGGACACGGATCAAAACATTCCTGCTGGGTTCACGGCAGGAAGAAAGGAAGCCACGAGATAATCCAGGTGTAATCACACAGGGGTGAAGGATGCTACATCAGGAAATATTCCACCAGAGAGAAGACAAATTAAACCTAGGCACAAATCAGTGTCTTCCCTAGGCTGGACCCGCTCCCGTACTCCATTGGTAATACAGTACACATGCTGGAATACACCAAGGTGGTAACAGAGATCAGGATTATAGGTTTTACTGAGGAATAAAAAACACCTCTCAGATTTGTACCGGCTCTGAGCCCACATTTATGCTTCCTTTCCCCTTTTTCATAGTGGAGTAAGTGTTATATACAACAATTAATCAATACCTTAACTGAAAACAAGGCAGAAACACTTCTCACACTGCTAACATCTGGAAAACACCTCAGCTTTCCATAAAGCAAACCAAGTTGTCCCTGCAACATGAGGCACGTCGCTGGGACTGCCTTTTCCCTGCACAGACCCTGAGCCGGCAGCACAGGGATAATTGTATGTATGTAGGTTGTCCTGCTGATCTTGGTAGGATTATTCATTTGCTTAATCTATTCATGCATTCAGAATGCTCTGCTGGCTTCTCATCATAACACAGACAGGGCATGAATTTTCTGCAGGACTTCCAAGAATGCCACCACTGCACTCACTTCTTCTCCGAACCACTGTGCAGAGAAAAGGAAGTGCAGACAGGACTTTCAAAACATTTCCATCAGCTACATTTTCCTGTGTTGCTTTGATTAGGTTTTGGGCTTTGTTGTTTGGGTTTTTCTTAATTTTACAATGAAGACCAAAAAAAAAAACCAGCAGGAAAGGGTTTTCCTCCCCACATGGAAGAACAGGATGCAGGTCGCTGCCTACAGCAAACTCCTTTGTGTTCAGTTCCCATTTCTGCAGCAGTTAAGCCTCAAATACACAATAAAACTTCAGGAAACTTATGTACCCTTCAAATCACATCCCTGTTCTTCCCTAGCACCGTTTTGCCTTGTATAGCATGGGTAAATAGCGAAGCTAGTGCTGCTGGATGGGAAGCAAGCACGGCCCCTCTGCCCCTTGGTTTTTTGGGGGAGGATTCACGCTGAAACAGCTCAAAGAGGCTTCGCTATCAGGAGTATGAACAGCTCTCTGAAGAGAGGTACCTGGGGAACAACGTTACCCTGAGAAAGCCTTTGCTTTGAAGCAGGGTTAAAAGTTTTATAGACAATAATTAGCCACTATACAACATCCAGTGTATTCCTCACAGGGGGAGGGATAGAGAATGCACTCAGCCAAACACGTCAGGATTTCAAACCCGATTCAAAGCCAACAAGGCAAACCCAAGGGTTGGGCAGGGGCTGGCTGCTGCCAGGCAGGCGAGGGGGGGACTTTGGGGTGGCAAAGGGCTGGGGGGGCTGCAGGGACAGGGCAGGGAAGCTGCTGCCCTTGCATGTCGGCATTTCAAATGCAGTTAGGGGAGACCGAATGAGAAACAAAATTAACTGTTTTCCTTTAGGAAGACAAATCAGTATTTGCAATTTGCTATTTTTCAGCACGGTGAGGTTGTGCAGAGCTGAGGAGCAGCCCTGGCAGGTAAATTTTACCCCACCCCCTCCCAAGCTCGCAGCACTGTCCCTGTTAACCCTTCCCCAGCTGGTTTATAAACCCCAGGACTAATTTGGGCTGCCTTCCCCTCCCACCCCCAGCACCAAGACCTCCCTTTAGGGGGGAGATCAGCTCCTGCTCTGCAAGGAGCCCCAGGCCAGGCTCCTGGACATCTAAAACCACGTTGAACAGACAGCAACACCCCATCCCCCACTCCCCTTTTATTTTTTCTTTTTAATTTACCAAAACGCTCTGCCTCCCCCCTCGCTGCCCTGGGCGCCGTTACCTGCGCTCGCTGCCCACCCCACGGCTCTCGGGCTGCTCGGGCACCCAGCAGTAGTTGTCTGCCGCGCTTTTGGGCGGCCGCTTCTCCTTCTTGGCTGCCCTCCTCCTGCAAGCCAGCAGGGCCAAGGCGAAGGCGAGCAGCAGCAGGATGGCTACCAGGCTGCCCAGGATGTAGTAAAGGAGCAGCCTGGGGCCATCAGCGCTGTGCTCGGGGCCGGGTGCCACCTCTACTGCCGTGGGGGGTGGTGGCGTGGCCCCAGTGGGGGTGCCCAGGGTCTGGGGGGTGTCCGTGGTCCGTTGGGCACCTGTGGTTTGGGGGATGCCCGTCATCCGGGGGGCACCCGTGGTCTGGAGGATGCCTGTGATCCGTGGGGCATCTGTGGTCCGTGGGGTGCTGCCGGGGTGCTCTTTGGGCTCCTCTCCAGTGGTGGGTTCGGCACGGCAGCCACGTCCATCCTTCTCCAGGAGGAAGCCGGGTGGGCAGAGGCACTCAAAGGCACCAGGCAGGTTGCGGCAGGGCCCAGGACAGGGATCCCGCAGGCACTCGTCCACATCCAGACAGGCATCGCCACTGCGATGGTAGCCGGGCTGGCAGACGCACTCAAAGGAGCCGGGGAGGTTGAGGCAGAGCTGGGGGCAGATGCCAGGCTGGGCACACTCATCCTCGTCACGGCAGCGGTGGCCACCTGGCCCTGTCGGCCGGTAGCCGGGCTGGCAGAGGCAGATGAAGCTGCCAGCTGTGTTGCGGCACTCGTGCTGGCAGGGCCTGGACAGGCACTCGTCCACGTCCAGGCAGCGTCGGCCATCGGGTGCCAAGGCGTAGCCGGCCTCGCAGCTGCACTCGAAGCCACCAGGCAGTGTCCGGCATGTCCCCTGGCAGGGGTTGGGGTGGCAAGCGTCCTCGGGCAGGCAGGAGGCCATGTCGGGTGCCAGGAGGTATCCGGGGTGGCAGGCGCAGCGCCGGGGCTCCCCTGACTCCTCCAGGCAGCGGTGCTGGCAGCCCCCGTTGCGGTGGGCGCAGGCAGCGGGGCAGAAGGGCCCGGGGGGGTGCCAGGCGAAGCCCCCATCCTCCAGCGGGCTCTTGCAGACGGCAAACGCCGGGCCCCCACCCCCCTCGCAGTGGGCCTCAGCCAGTGTGCCCAAGGGGGCGGCCTCCAGCAGGGAGCTGCTCACCCCGAAGGGGGTGGTGTAGCCCACCCGCCCGGGCCCGGCCAGCGGCAGCGGCCCACACATCCCCTGGAAGCTGAACTTGCAGAGGAAGGCGGGCAGCGGCGCCCGGCAGGACCGGTCAGCCCAAGCGGCGGCTCCGGAGGGCCCGGCGGGCTGCAGGCTGACACAGCGGGCGCTGAGGCAGGTGACGGCGGGCTCAGACAGCCAGGCTGAGTAGTTCCCGGGCTCGCCACCCGTGGCCCAGGCGAAGCCCCGCAATGGCTCCTGCGGCTGGACACACCGACCCCGCAACAGCCACAGCCCGATCCAAGCTGGGCCCATCCAGCCGGCTGCCACCAGCAGCTCCTGCAGCCGCTCGGCCTCGGCGGGGCTGCGCACCGGAGACAGGTTGCCGCCATCGTGCTGGCATCGCTCCTGGGCGCCGTGCCAGCCCAGCTCGGCACGGTGCAAGGTGTAGCAAGCCGTGCCGGCGCAGACCACCTCAGCGTCCTCCCCAGCAGACCCCTGCAGCAGCAGCAGCAGCAGCAGCAGCAGCAGCAGCCGGGCGACGGCCATCCCGCCAGCTGCACGGACAGACGGACGGATGGACGTAGGGACTCAGCCGCCGGCTCACATCCCCTCGTCCCACCGCATCCTGTGCGGCCGGGTCTCCTATTTATCACCGGAGGCTACGGCTTCCTGTAGCGTGGTCTGGCTCGTTGTTGACGGCCCAGGCGCTGGCCTCGCCAGCCTCCCCTTCCCCCCGGCTCAGCGGGCTCCCTGCTCCCATCCCAAAGCCCGAAGGGGCCGGCTGTGCTTCGGCTTTTCTGCAGGAGAAGCTAGCCGGGTTCCTGCTCTTTTTTGTGGTTTTTGCCGGCTTGATCTACTCGCTCACACAGCAGATGATTTTTCTAATCCCTTATAGGGCCTGGTAGTTTCCACGAATTGCTAAAAGGGGAAGAAAAAGAAAAAGAAACAAAATTTAAAAACCCAAAAATAAAAAGCCGTGGGATCCCTCGCTATCAGCCTCTAAAAGAAACAGAATATTTGGCGCGGTGTCTCATGCACATGCTACATTTCCAGTGCATTTTTCTCCTTCTTCATGCGCTTTAAATAGACAGACAAGCCCTGAAATAGGAGCTGGGTCGTGGGAAGGTCCAGGCTGCCAAGACAGAGCCAAGCTCTGTGGTCCCCGGTACCAACCTCTCCATGCCAGGGGAAGCACTGGCCCGACGCTGCCCCGGCATCACGCGGGTGAGGGGTGATGCTGTGATGGTCCCCGTTAATAAGTCGCTAATCACTTGACCCTGGTCTGGTGTAGTGGAGAGTCTGCTGGGCTTGGCTGTTGTCGGTGGCTGTGCAGGAGGCCAGAAGAGAAAGGGCAAAGGCATTAACACAGCCCACTGTAATGTTTAAACAAACATTGACGTTGCTGAAGCCCCTGCAAGTGCTTGAGTCAACTCCTCTGCAACAGTGTGGAAGGATCCAAAAGCATTTTAAGCAGTGTGACTGAAATTTAAATATTTTTAAATGCATACATAGTCTATATTTTTAATTACTTTTAGATAGTTAATTAAATATTTAAATTAAATACTGGCTGGTGCAGAATTTGCTGTGATTATGCTTTTTCTGACCGGGTGACATCAAGCCATGCAGTGACTTCTCTTCTGCCCCAGCATTTTGTATATCTGAGCCCACCCTGGCACATCCCAGTTTGGCCCCATAATTTTTTATTTTACTGTAAATCTGTCCTTCTCTAGCAGATTCCTGCCTGCAGAGAGGTCAGGATGGTGACAAAACTATGGAGGGTGAAGATTAATGAACTGCCCTGAAGAAGGGAGGACTGCTGGAGGGGCTCTCCAGATGTGGTGCTCCTGACGCTTTCCACTTGCAAACGAGCAAAAAGCAAATGATCTCTAAAAAAGCTAATCCTGGTTCCCTCACTGATGGTCTGTCTGCCCTTCTGCATCCCAGGATGTTCTCTTGGAGCTCCCACCTCGCAGCAACAGGGAGTTGTGCCGAGTTTTGGGTCTCAGCCCATCTGAACGTTGCAAAGACCTTGGGTGCAAAGGAGGAGAAGCGCCTCACCAACCTCTCCTTTGGGTTAGCGGCCACGCTGAAAAATTGCCTTGGGAGGTAAAAACATACTTTGATGCCATCCCAAATTGGTTTTCTTCAGAATTTTCTACTGGGAGAAATGCAGGGAATTTTCTTTCGACTTGTACAAAATAAGAGATCTCCACACAAAAGCCGTTCCTTTCTGCTACACGTGTCTTTGCTTTTATAAAAACACTGCTGGGCTTTTCTCTTTCTGGCTGAAATGGTCAGACAAGCTGAGGGGCTCAAATGACAACTTCTGCCAGCAATCCAAACGAGCATTTTTTGTCCAACCAAGTCCCACGGACAAAAAATGGCTTGTTCTAACTATAGCTCCTCTTGACATTTCCAAGCTGGGATTGTGGACTAAACCAAAAATATTTAAAAGTAATTTCTAGGTGCATATCTAAGAGGTCATTCCAGCAAAGTAATCAATGAATTGATGGTGAAATTCTTCACTGGGATATGTATGAGGTCTAATCAGGTAGAAGTCAGGGCTCCTGTCCCAGGGAAGAGAACTTCTTTTTCAAGACCATGGTGTCAGATCCTTTCCTTTGATTTGCAAGAATAGAGCTAATAACTTTTTCCAGCAGCGTTTTATCTTTTTTTAATAAATGTTTAATGTTCCTGGTAGAGCTGTTTACAGGCTGGTTACTATTTCATGGACAGGAAACCTCCCCCCACCACCGCTTTGTAGTGACATCTTCAGCTGCAAAGCGTCTGCTAATATTTTTACACACAGTTTTGGCAAGAGAGGAGTTTTCAGTAACTTAAAAACACATCATGCTTCTATTGTTTTCTATTAAATACGCCATGCTTTTTAAATTTTCTTCTCAGTTGGGCTGATGTTCTCATTTGAGAATCAATCAAAGCCCTGGTTCCTAAGTTAAAAGTGGTTTCTGTTTCTCTACCCCCAGGGCTGAACACATCTATAAACCCCTGTTTCAGATAATAATCAAAACCAAATCATCTTCTGGAGACCAGAAATCCTGCTCGATGGCATGCTGCACTTACAAAAAATATAAAATTACATTCAAAAAGTTAAGAAATCAGCTCGTTGAAGGAACTGGTTAAAAAATGTTTCTCCAAGGCTGAAGAAGGAAACATGTACTGTCTGCCTGACATCAGCAGCGGCTGTTTGTGCAAAGCCCCAAGGCTGGAACAAGGGACAATGGGGCCAGGGAGGGGGACACCTGCGCCAACAGCAGCCAGAGAAGAATAGGAGGAACTGGGCTTCCTCTGGGGACGTCGTCAAGGACATAGCCTCGGGTTGGGGGTGTGCAGCAAAGCACCCGCTCTCCTGGGCGAGGAACAGCTCCTGCACAGTGGGAAGGCTCTTGGGAGGGGGTGACAGTCTCGGCATGTGAAATCTGGGGGATTTGGGGTAATGTGGAGCTGGGTTGGCTCATGCTAATGCCCAAAGTAGGCACTGGAGAGGCTGCTGCATGCTGGCATGAGTGCACTTTAGTTTTGATGATTTACAGCAACACCTTACTGGATATGAAGATTTTTATAATCTGCTTTTAAAGCAAGAAAATCTTAATTTCGTCAGAGCTGACTAGAACATCTTCTAGATAGACATTTTTGAAGGTGGATGCTTAGCAGCCAGTGTTGGAGTCCCTTGCTAAGAAGCAGGAATTAGCAGGGCTGTAATGGAAACAAAGCCCAAAGCACCAGGAAGAGGATGTTGCTTTATGTAGTTTCTGGCTATCATTGTTATTACATTTATGGCATAATTCATAAACAGATTAATAAACCTTGTTCTACATATTGTTACCAACAGGCATATTAGAATCCCCTTTGGGTTACAGTAGGTTCTCCTAAATCCAACTGAGAAATATCACGCTCCACAAAACCTCCCAGGATTTTTGCAGGGGCCTTTACACAGAGAAAGAAAAATATTCCCTGTGAATAAATGCAACAAAGTCAACTTTATAGGAAAAGCAAATGAAAATACTTCACATTCTTTAATGGTAATCACTCAGAATTCTTTTTGTAAGACCTTCTTTTAGTGCAGTTAGTTTTTCCAAGTGGCTGTAACGAAGAAAGGGCCGCAGTGTGCAAGGGAAGGATGTGTTTCCACCTTGCTTTCAGTTGTTTTTAGGGTTAAAACAGCAAGGGTTTTTTAAAATATGATGTTATCTGCAGCTCACATGAAAGGCAGCCCCATGAAGAGAGCACTTCCTTCTCCCCCAAGTCTCTGCAGCTTCGCCTGGCAAAGAAGAAAAGCTGCCTTTTATTCCCAAAGGCTGGGGTGGGCATGGTGCTGCATGCCTGTTTGTTTGTCCTGCCTTTCCCATGGGCTGACCTGCCAAGGTGCAGTGCTGGGACGGGGAGGTCTTGGTAAAAGTGGGATGCTGGGGTGGGAATGCTTGAAACCTAGACAAGCGTTTCAGCAGGCAAACAGTTCAGCAGGGTCTCAGTGGATGAGGACATGGGGCTGCATCCCATGTCCTACAAAGCTGGTGGGTTTTTTATAGGCTCTGCTATAAGTGGAGCCCTTCAGGAGCAAATGCAGGTGGTAACTGTGGAGTCGCGAAGGGGTATTCCATGGTCACGGGCCAGTGGCTGTGGCCAGGGAAAATGCAGCTTATGTGCCAGCCTGTGATGCTCTTCTGGGGAAAACTGCATTTCCCTGGGATGTTTTTTTAACCTTCAGAAACACCTTTTCCCCCTTCTCTGGGGGAAGGGGTTACAGAGGACCAGCAGAAATCTGCTCTGGTTTTCATCCCCTCCTGCAAAGAGCCCTGCAGAAAGCAGCTACTTTTTCCAGAGCAAATTAAATCATGCTTATCGTGACATTTACTTTGAAAAGTTGCTGTAAGTTGGCAACCTGGCCCTATTTCATGATAATGAAGGCAAACACTTGCTTATGTGTATGAAGGCAGCACCAGGGAGCCTCTTCCACAGATGAGCATTGCCATGCAGACCCAAGAGAAGGCAGCATCCCTACCCTCACATCTCCATCCTCATGTCACCATGTGTTCTACCTTCTGGAAAACTGCACAGAAACATCAACCCCACACCCAAATAATGCTTCAACCACCTGGGGATAATAAATACTCATCTTTTATTGAGCTGTGGTCCTAGCAAACCTTTGGAGATTCAGTCAAAATGCAGAGACTGAGCCTGGGTACCACGTCTGCCCAGGACAAGGACCATGGCAGGCCACAGGGATCGCCCAGGGATGGGACTGAAGCCAAATTGGTGTTAAGTCCAATGGATTTGTCCTCCTCCTGCTGCTGTTGGCAGTTTTAGTGAGGAAAGTACTGTGTTTTGCCTCCCTGGGATGAGGAGTACAATAACGGTGGGCACAGGAGGAAAATTAAAACACATGTGGTGAGGACAAGATGGGAAGAGAAGCAACACATATCCAAACTCATAAACTGACCCCTTTTCACTCATTTTTATTGCCTGTGTTTATTTCCCTGGGTATAGGCTTTCCATGTAAATTGCGTGTCAGTCTTTATTGGTGACTAGGGAATGGCTCCGAAACAGTACTTTTATGAAGTCTGTTCCTTGATTAAATGGGTGGTTGAAAGGGCAGATGATTACCAGGGCTGAGTTTCTTATTGCTCTGTCCTCTCTTCAGTCATCCCAACGGTGATGGTTAATCTATACATTTTTTTCCAGGCAGCTGCTTATACTACTTCAGCCTTGAAACTATCAAGTCTGGGCTCTGTACTTGCTTTTCCATTTATAAAAGGTTTTGCTGCTTTTATTTACATGTAGAACAGCCAAACCAAGGGGTCCTGAGCTGGATTCGGGCTCTGCTCTGGCTGGTTTTGTACGTACCCAGAGCAATGAAAACAAATTTGCAATCTACCCACATTCTGTCTGAACAGAAGGGTGAAATCCAGTGGGAAGGTTTTCATTTGCAGCTGGGGAATGAAGCACCATGGGGTGCAGGTCCTTGTTCCTGTGCCACTGGAGCAGCCCCACTCTGCTCCTGTGCCCTCCTGCACAGGAAGGAGCTACGTGGCCCTCCTTCAGCGTGCTCATGGAAAGCATATGTTCCACCACCATCACTATAAAGATGTATCAGCTATGTGTGTATATCTATATACACACATATATATAAGCTCAAAGTCCTGGCCACAAAGCGGTGTTTTTTCAAAGGAAGCAAAAAGGTGCTTTTTGGATGTGAAATGTCTTCTGGGGGCTGTTCTCAAAAGTCTTTTCAAAACTAATGTTTTCTGCATTCCTGCAGCCCTGATGTAGCTCCCCAGGAGCCTGGAAAACAAGATTAAAAATCTGATAGTTTGACTGACAAATGCTGGATGAAATCCAACGGGGCTGGGTCCAGAAATGTTATTGATCTGACCTGATGCTGAACTGCAGCACCGCAATCAGATCCATGGTGCCAAGTTATATTTCCTATGCGCACACTATGGATTTTGAAGTCTCACTGTACTCTGCCAGGATTTCTATAGGTGTGTACGTGTTTCTATGTTGTGCACACCGTAGGCAATAACTTGCAATGAAACTGTGTGCTTTTCCATTTTTATTGTAAAGGAGTTTCTACCTTGCCTCTGCAGCCTCAGAGGCTTTCGTTTCGTGTCTGTGGGACTCCCTGAGCTGAAGAGCTTAATACTCACTATTGAAAGAAAGAACCATGATGTCAAGGATGTGGTTGAAGTTACATCATCAGTCACCCCTCAGACCTGGGCCTGTATCACTCCCTGGAAGGAGTGGACGTCATTAGGGCAGATCAGTGTGATTAATCTCTCTAGGTGGACATCTTCTGCACCTCCTCCTAAAGACTCCTGCTTGTATATTTTTCAATCCAATTTAGCAGTGAGGGAGCAATTAAAAGAAAGGGGTGGAAGCCTGGCAGCTGGGTTGGTATCACAGGCTGCAGCACGATGGAGCTGCGTTATCTCCATCTCCCCAGGCCCTGCACTTCACAGATAAAGATTTCCTTTTATTTACCATTTAGTGAACAGAACAATCACAGCCCACAATCTTGATCTTCCCCTCACCCCGATGTATCGCTGTTTGCTTTCTACGGCACAATTCTCCCCAGGGAACAGAGAACGATTGATGCTATTGAGCATCCTCCTTCTCCTCTCACTCACAATGCCTTTCCCCACATCATTAGCCCATGGCTAAGCCTTTGGGATGGCCCCAGCCTTAGTGAGCCAGGGGACATAGGGATGCAAAGTGTGCGGGGTGGGGGCCAGCAAGCAGCTTGCAGCAGCACCAGCCCAAGCATGGTGCTTCAAACCCCATCCTGGAGCTACACAGAGAGGTTCTGGCAGGGTGCTGCCTGGGCTTACTGTCTCCATGCCAAAGGAGTGTGCTTTCCACCAGTATGGCTGGGTGACGTCTGCTCCCACAGATAAAATAATTCCACAATTTGTGATAAACTTTGCAAGGCAAGATTTTGCAGGGTTCAACTGAGGAGCCAACCCAGCTGCTCTGGGTTTGCTAATGGCTGAGATAAATGCCTCCTCCTCAACACCTGCACAGACTGTGTTTGCAGGGAGCCCTTTGCTGGTGGCATCTCTGAAAGTCTGGTGGCATCTCTGAACTTGTCTCAGAAAAGGACACCATCAGGGAAGTCTTTAAGGGGCTCTTTTTGGGCAGAGATCACTAAAAACCCTGAGGAAGCACCTCAGGATGAAGTTGGGCATCTGTGCAGCCCAAACTACCTACCTCACTACCACGACATGGGCAGGAAGGTCAGTAACCCAAGAAAACCCAAGGAGATGCTACCCCTTCCCCAGGTGGTGAGGAGCAGGCAGCCCCTGGACCGTGCTCATCAGGACTTGATGAGCATCAGGCTCATCCTGCTGCAGCTATTTCACCCAGCTGCTCCAGCACACTTCTTCTGAGAGTTTGGGTTGTGAGGACCTTCTCTGTCTTATGCACCAAATTTTGCTCCAAAATAAATCTGTCTTGGTCCTACAGGATTTCAGAGGAGCATCTGCAGACTTTGCTACAGCAGGTAGGAGATGAAATGGCTGTACTATGCATTGTTAAATGGTCTGGTGAAGCTTCTCAGAGATGGTTTTGTCTTGGTTCTGGTGGTGCTGTAGCTGCTGATTGGTAATTCCCAAGAAGTTGTTTTCATGGAGATTGCTGTGGGACTGAGTTATGGTGCATCCTAGACCACTGTGACTGGACTGCTGCTATGGGGAAGAGTGGCTGGAAAGGATCTGGGGGTGTTGGTCAACAGTAGCTGAAGATGAGCCAGCAATGTGCCCAGGTGGTGAAGAAGGCAAGCAGCATCCTGGCTTGTATCGGCAATAGTGTGGTTAGTAGGACTAGAGTAGGGATTGCCCTCATCTGCTCTGCACTGATGAGGCTGCACCTCGAATCCTGGATTCAGTTTTGGGTCAGAAAAGAGACACTGAGGTGCTGGAGCATGTCCAGAGAAGGGCAACAAAGCTGGTGGAAGATCTGGAGCACAAGTATTCCAGGGAAGCAGCTGAGGGAACTGAGGCTGTTTAGTCTGGAGAAAAGGAGGCTGAGGGGAGACCTTCTCACTCTCCACAGCTACCTGAAAGGAGGTTGGAGCAAGGGTGTGTTGGTCTCTTCTCCCAAGTAACAAACAATAGGAGAAGGGGAAATAACCTCAAGTTGTGCCAGGGGAGGTTTAGTTTGTATACTAGGAAGAATTTCTTCCCCAAAAGGGTTGTCAGGCACTGGAACAGGGTGCCCAGGGCAGTGGCAGAGTCACCATCCTTGCAGGGATTTAAAAGATGTGTAGATGTGGTGCTTGGGCACATGGCTTAGGGTTGGCATTGGCTGTGCTGGGTTAACGGTTGGACTTGATGATCTTGAAGATCTTTTTCAACCAAAATGATTCTACGATTCTTTGGCATTGGAGTTGTTGAGCTGTTGGGCTCTTCATCTTAGTTACAAGACAGAATCCTGCCTTAAGGCAACAGACAAGGCTCAGGCAGGTGTGTGATGACCTGCAAGGGTTGTTCTGCAATAGCCCAAACCCAGAGCCACCCTTCCCAGCTAAAAGCACCAGTCTCTTCCAAGGAGAAGGGAGCTGAAGTCATCTGGTAGGTTTGCCTTTGGCGAGGGTGATGGGTGGTGCTGCTTCTTTGTTGGGGGCTGCAGGAAAGCCAGGTGCTGTTGGTATTTTGGGTTGTTCTCTGGGAGAAGGCGCCGTTCGGGAAAGCGTGGGGGAAACGGGGCCCCAGCCATGGATTTTTATGGGCTCTCAGCTGCACAGCAAAAATCATCAAGATCTTGTTTGTGTCGCGCTTCAGGGTATTTATGCAAAGTGCTGGCAAAATGCAGGTCGAAGTGTTTGTGCAAGGTTTGCCTTTTATTTAACTGCAAAAAGATGGGACAACTCCCTCTTCCTACAAATAGGATTAACAGTCTGTGGAAAGGGCAGGGTGGTAAATAAAAGAATGATGGTGGTTCCTGGCTGTTTGATTTGATTTCTGGATATTGTGAGGAACTTGTATGGTTTTCTACTGCAGAAAATAACAAAGTAATCTTGCTAAAGGATAAAAAATAATATTTTTTGCTTTAAAAATGGAATAAATGTCTTCTAACAAAACCTGTTAGCAGAAGTAAAATAAGCCAGGGCAAAAATAGAACAAACTGGCAGGATTCATGTGCAAGACAAAGGAATTGTAGTTTCTACATGCCAATGTGGTGCTGAACTTATGTGGGTTTTTTTTCTCAATAAGCTGTTTCTGATTAATTGTGGTGAAACAAGCCCAGATGCACACTCCCCAGTCCAAGCACCCAAAGCTTGTTGTGCCCTTTAATGGTCTGAAAGCCTTATTAGTTAATTAAGTACAACTGGCCCAACACATGCTGTGTGAATAATGAGTGGAAGGATTTGGTGACTCCAGCATTGAGGAGAGGGGGCTGGGGGACAGAGGTGGGCTCCCAGAGCTGCTGGTCTCTATTTGGTACGTATTTTGCTCTCCAGCTGCTACAGCATTCAAAACCAGCTCGTACTGCTTGGAAAATCCTTAATTACACTGGGATTTCATGTCCAGGTGATGTGATGAAGTGAATGAATACCCACCTGGATGGAAGGAAGTGGTGAGTGAGGAGAGGAAGGAGCAGCTCCCACCCAAATACCTCTTCCCTTCTGAGCTTCAGCATAGTGTGTCTATCTTCTAATTTTTTTTACTCCTGGCAATGTGCAGTTTAAGGACCCTCCCTGCAACTGTATCAACTTCTGCAATTTTTTGCTGTTGTCAGTGTTTCTCCAACACTGAAGCAACTTCCAGGCTAAAGCTGCAGGGGGAGGAGGATTTGGGTGGGTTTTTAACCTTCCTGACAGCAGATGCACACAAAGCACTGAGTTGGAGGCAGTGCGCAGTTGTGCCCATGCAGGGGGTTATTCCCCACATGATGCTCTGTTTGTTGGTTGCCTGTGTGGTTTGCAGCTCTCCTAGGCTTGGCAGAGGTGATCAGTGTGGGCTCCCACCCAGGTGGGTTTTGAATGCCTCCTGCTTTTCAGCATCAACAGCCAAGAGCAGATTTTTCCACCTATTTCTGATCCCTTTCCAGCAGAGCTGCTCGGCTGTGTAGGCACCCAATGTTCAAAACATCCTCATTATCAAATCGAGCCATTTCCTATCTCTTGCAGATTAAACCCAAGCTGCTCTCACCCTTATCTTCTGCGTGGACCTTTGCTCACTTGCGCAATGCTGGCAGGTGCTGCTCCTGGCACCCGAAATCCTTGGAGCATCCTCCAGCAGGAGGTTGCAGGGGGGCTGCCAGCTTTGATAGGAGCACAAGGTGATGAGCTGGCAGCATCCAAGGGAACAACCAAGAGATAGTGACAGCGAAAAGGGTCTGCAGGACCTCTGTTAGCTGGATATTTCCAGGCAAAATAGCAATAGCCATTGGTGTTGAGGTGGCAGCTCGGTGCTGTGAGCTGCTGGTGGCACTGGCTGGTGTTTGGTGTTGCCCATGTGCTTCTCTGGTGGAATCCTTGTGTCTGGGCTGTCCCTCCTGTGCTGGCTTGCTTGGGCAAGATGTTTGCAGGCAGGACGGAGCTGATGCAGTATGTTATTAGCAGACCAAAGGGTAATGGATAACATATGCTGCTGGAGGTCAAGTAAGGACAGGCATCACTGCCTTTGGGCTGAAATCCTCCCTGGGTGAGGTGCTTGGAGCTATGGGAGTAGCTTCTTGGAGTGATTTTGGTGATCTGCCTTAGTCAAGTGGCTGTCTGACCCTGCAGGCAGCGATGTGATTGGCAGTGGGACCAACTATCCTGTGAAGAACTTGTGGCTGATGTATGCCCCCCAAATACGGGGACAAACTTTTTAACAGGGCTTGTAGTCATAGGAGAAAGGGTAATGATTTTAAGCTAAAAGAGGGTAGATTTAGACTAGATATTAGGAAGAAATTTTATTTATAATGAGGGTGGTGAAACACTGGCACACATTGCCCAGAGAGGAGATTGGGCATTGGGTGGTGAAACCACCATTGGGTGGTGAAACACTGGCACACATTGCCCAATCCCTGGAAACATTCAGTGTCAGGTTGGACCAGGGCTCTGAGAAACCAGATCTGGTTGAAGATGTCCCTGCTCACTGGAGGGGGATTGGACTAGATGACCTTTAATGGTTCCTTCTTACCCAAACCACTCTGCCTCTATGCTCACTTCAGTTGCTCATTCTCTCCCCTGGGACAGCTCCAGCTCATAGTTGGTCCCACATCAGTCTGTTTTTTGTCCCTTCTTTGATGGTCAAATCCCCTCACCCCTTGCACTCACCTGGTGTGTTTAAACCCAGATATTTCAAAGAGCATCTCTCTTTCTTCTCCATTTTAATATGGCCACTGATAACCTCTGGCTGACTAATAAATCGCATCATGTCACAAGGATAACAATAGATTAAAAAAAGTAGGTAGTGTTAAGAGTTCCCAGTCTCCAAGAGCAACCAGTGCTGCAGACTCAGGAAGGAGCTGAGTAAACAGAGGGCTCTGGCTGCTGTTCCTAATGGGCCACTAGCCACCCTGCTGCAAGAGCTGGGGAAGCCAGTGGCATCCCAACAGGAGCAGACTGAGCCGTAGGGTCTGTCTGCGGGAGGTGTTCAAGGGCAGCTGGCTGAGCATCCAAGGAGGTGAAATCACATTGAATACCAGCAGACTGACCTATAAATGTTGAGCCTGGGGAGAAAAAAAGTAATTCTGAGTGTACAGAGGGGTTTTAATTGGCATAGGTTATACATGGAGCACTCTTCCCTGGCTTTTTCCTGCAAGTGGAAGGACTGGACCATAGCTGGAATATTAGGAATATAGAAATGACCTGGTAGCAGCAGCAGGGCCACTAAGAAAACTAGAAAGTTATTACTCTGAAAGCCATAACAAAGCAGCTCAAGCTCCCTATCAGCACAGATTTGTTTACATGCAAGTCTGTGCAAAAGGAAAGGCTCCCCATGCTGACGGGAATAGGACATGAGTAGGCATTTGTCCTGGGAAGCCTCTCAGGGCTGGGCACTCGCCTCCTGGGAGCAGAAGCAGTGGGAGCACAGGCTCCTTGCAAGGAAATACTCACATCAAGGGATGTTTTGCCTCTTAACTTGTTGCTGTGACTTATTAGAGTGCTTTTTAAAATTATTTTATTTTCCCTCATGTCCCAAAGCTCACTGAGGTGCCTTGCAAGTGCTGAAACTGCTGACTGGTTTGTACTGGGTGGTCCAGGGCTGTGTATCAATGGGGTGTGTAAAATGCGGTGTCGTAATAACCTCTTGCCACATCTTCACCACAGATGGAGTGTGTTTAAGAAAACAAGAGAATTAAATTAGATGCCGTCCCCTGGCGCTTGCATGTGGAGGGATCTCTCCTCCCACTGATATGCTGGTATTCTACAATGAGCAATATTCTACAACAAATACTTTTTGGGGACTTATATTGTAGTAGGGGAGAAGGTGAAAAAGAGGACAAACTTAGAGAAAAAAAACAAACCAAAAAAAAAATACAACAAAACTAACAACCCCTCCTTTTAATTTCAGAGGGAGATTTAGGGATATGACTGTTGGAATCCCACCAGGACACCTGGCTAGCGCACACACCCTCTGGCCACAAAAATAAACTGTGGGATTTCTACAGCTAAAAGATCCAACTCATCTGGGATTTTAAGCTCAGAGAAGTCGGTGTGAGTGGTGACTTGCCTGCCTGATGGCTTGTGATCTGGATATCTGCTTTGGTCTTCTTTTCTACCCCTTGGATGGTGGGGTTGCACCTTCTGATGCTTGGGGTCTGGGAGAGCTGGGTTTTGCTGCTGGCTCTTACTCTGCCACCACTGCAAAAAAAAATGCTTCATCTCTGCTGAATATCCTGTTATTCCTGAATTTCATAACACATCCTGGTCATCTGCTCCGCCAGGTGAGCCATTGGATAACTTGGCAATGTGGGGAGAGTTGTGCTCCTCAGCTTCCTCAAGGCTGCTCCTGAAGCAGTGGCTGGAGCAACGTGGCCAGGAGGAACTGCAAGATGCCTTCCCAGCCAGGGCTTGCCCAAGGAGAGGAAAATTGGGCCACTTCATCTGCACCTGCAATTACTGGCCCTGAAATACAAACCGGTGAAAGATAATTACTAATTACAAAAGCACAGGGAAGTTTTACACCTTTTTTTCCCCAAAAAGTTGTGTGTCTGTTCTTTGTGGGGAGCTGGCTGTGAGGGCAAAACATGATGAGAACATCTTGAACAGACTCTAATGTTTTTTGGGGGGCATAGCTTGTGATTCTCCCCTGTCAAGAGTAAATGCTGGAAGGGATTTCCATGTTAGCTCATCCCATTTTGTGGCTGTGGTTTTTAGCCCTCGGTGCAAAGGGAATAAAGGTTATTAAATACTCATAGCAAGGACTGTGAAATACTGATATGCATAAGGGAAATTCAGACATGTGCCTGCTCTTCAGAGGCTGCAGCAGCCCTTGTGCAACACTGAGCCTGATAGTTAAAAAAGTAAAAATTAAAAAAACCCCGCCCAAAACCCACAAAGCACCCTAAGCAGAAGTGAGATAAATGTGCCCAGGCGAGGACGTGCCCATGGTTCCTGGCTAACACAGAGCCCAAAGCCAGGACTATGGGCTGAGAATCCCTGGTCCCTTCACTAGCCCCAACTGTGACCAACATTTTCCCCTCTCTGCATCTGTTTTACCCCATCCAGCTCCTCTTGCATGGTGTGAACAACCATAACCCTGCTGCCCGCATCACACAGCAGCACGAGATCATGGTATTTGATAGCGATGATGTTTCAACAGCATGATATTGCATTTTAAAATAAAAGGCCAAGCACTGCTTTGCTTAGAAAACCTTGGGGGCTCCCGCCTTTGCTTTGGTCTCCAAGTGCCTCAGAGCCAGGCGTGGGGAGAAATGGTTTCACTAATGTTTTCTTCTGAAGTTTCTGCTGCTTTTTTTTTCCCCCCCTTGAAATTGTAAAACTTCAGCAGAACTTAAGATCACAGGCTCAGAGCTTGAGGCTTTCCTCAGTAAACACATACTATTTTCAAAGCTGTTATTCTGCAGTATATTGAGGAAAATATTGCACAAGGGAAATAGTGTGTGAGTATGGGAAGAGAAGGGAAAAGCCAGGGTGCACCCTAGCTGCTGACCGTGCTGAGGTCTAGTGCAACCATAGCTTTGCTGCACCTCCTGTTCCTACCTACAGGTACCTGAAATCATTGCAGCCTCAGAAGTGCTATAAAGATGAATGATATGCATTGATTTGGAGCCACAGCAGTGATGCCAGGTGTGTTCCCACAGGGAGTGTGGACATGGAGTAGCATCTTCTCTAATAACCCTGCCTAAAAACCCAGTGGGTTGAGCACTGCCCTAACCAGATCTCATTAGTGCTGGACCATAATTTGCATTGCAAATGGCTTTTTCCAGCACAGATTTGACACCGCTCCTGTGCATGTGGATGTCCAGCATGGATCATCCAGAGCGAGGCTCAGGGAGCTCTTGGAGTCAAGCTGAGCTGGAGGGTGGCTGTAGGCAGATGAGCAAGTTGCTGCCTGTCTAAATATTGAATTATCACAGAAAGAAATTATTGCACCATTTCCCTCTTGGGTGATAAGTGAGGACTTGTTTCTCTCTGTGGTTCATAAGGTTTCTTTCCCATGGAAAAAAAGGTTGTCCTTATTACATGGGAACATCAAGTTGTGGGAAACATCTTTGACTTGCCACTGAGCTGGGATGGCAGGCAATGTGGAGAAGCCTTGGAGATGCCATTATCTTCAGCTTTTAGTTTTGCTCTTGCAGAAGGAATGGAAATAAGTTGGTCCCTGTGAGGGTTGCAAATGAGACTTGAGATGAACAAAGTGGAACGTGCCACAGGGCTGGCTGTCCTCACCAGCCTGGGGACGTGCAGAGCCACAGCTGAGCAAAGACGGTTGCACACCTACAGCTCAGCCCCATTTTCACTTAAAACCAGGTCTGAGGTGGTCACCCATACTGTGTCCTCCTGTTTTGATGCCAGAGGGGGAATCCCAAAGGAAGCAGCATCATCCCTTGCGATTGCAGATCCAGCCTCCTCTATAAGTAATCCCACTAGTGGGGACGGTCAGGTCCAGAAAGAGTGGTGGGGTCCAGCGTGGAGGTTTTGGGGGCTCTCACTGACATTAGGACAGTCACGCACATGCCTAAATGAGGGTGTCTCCAAATGTCTGCGGCTTCCTTTCTGGAGCAGAGCCACGGGAGTGGTGGGCTTTTTTTATTAAATATTAATTTCCTCTCTTTATAGACTGTGTACTTGTCATGCACAATTTCCTGCCTGCTTTCCCTCGCCCTCCTGTTAGAGTTTCTGTGTTTGTGGCTTTCCCCCCAAGCTCCCTGGCTGAGGTTTGCTCCCCAAGCATGAAACATGCTGATGGGAAAGAATTCAGGTGGCACAAACTGGCTCCTGTGGGGTATTGGCTCACTCTGGCTTTGCAACCTAAACACCAACTTCTTGCTGCTGAGCTAAGCCTGGTTTACTTGTAATTCCCACAACCCGTGGGCCTGGGAGGGACTGGTGTGACTCAGAGGGGCAGCACCATGCTTCCACCTCCCTCTCCAACACACCCAGTTGGATTGTTCCTTATTTTTCTGTTTTGTTGTTGGTTTTCTTTTTTTTTTGCTGTCCCAGCCCAGCTGCATTGAATTTCTTTTCCTCTCCCCGGGTACCTCCCACTGATGTACTTGCTCACGTGAAGGAGATGGGCTTGGAGACAGACAAAACTGGCCCGGGGGAAATGTGAAGGAAAAGGCAGGGTTGTAAACAAACCATGGGCTTGGGGAGAGATGGGTGTTGCCCTGCCTGGGCAGCAATAGCTGGAAGGAAAGGGAGGGTGGAAATCCTCCGAGAAGGGATGAGTGGTGGAGTCGCTGGAGCATCAGTTGGGGCTCAGTTTGGTGGTGTGGGATATATTTGCCTCTTCCTCCCTTCTCTACAGCCTGGAGAGCGAGTTAAAAAATTAATATAGCCCAAATGACCAGGGATTGATCAAGGAGTGTGGTGTGACAAGGTCATGAAATTCAACCTGCAGTGGCAGAAGAAAGATAATTAATTCTTTGCTTTCAAAAGTGGTGTTATCATAGAATCACAGAATGGTTTGGGTTTAAAGGGACCTTAAAGATCAGCCAGTTCTAACCCCCCTGCCATGGGCAGAGACACCTCCCACTAGACCAGGTTCCTCCAAGCCCCATTCAGCCTGGCATTGAACACTTCCAGGGTGGGGCATCCACACAACTTATCATTCTCCTAATAATACTTCTGCAACCAAATAATTCTTCTGTGCATCTTCTATCCCCAGAAAGAAAGCCCCTCTCCCCATCAACTGCCAAGGAGAGGTCTCATCAGGGGGTACTTTAAGAAGGCAGATGAGCCTACAACTGAAATGTGACTTCAATTTTAGAAGCTTGGCAGAAAAGTGTCTTGAAGCACATGAAAATGTTGAGGTCATCCCCCTGGGGACCCTGTGCAGAAGGAGCTGATATGAGCAATGCATGGTCTGCTCTCACTGAGAGCTTGGCAATTTGTGCCTTCCAGAACTGGACTCTTTTTGAGGCGTTTCTTTAGTTATGCCCAGCAAATCCTCATCTTCAGAAGAGGAGGATGAGGGTGGACAAACTGCCTGGGAGGGGCAGGTGCCTTTTGGTTTGCCCTGGATGTAGCAAAAGCAGCACTTGCCCTTCCAGTGACCCGAGCAACCTCGAGAAAAATCTGTTTTCCTTTATGCTAATGAAGTTTGTCACTCAAAGTCAAAAGAAATTGGGTATTTATAGCTGATGTGCAGTGTGAGGAACTGAAAGAAAGATTAGCCCAACTCGCTTTCCACTTCCCCGCTGTGAGTGCGAATGCTGGCTCTGGGCATCTCCTCCACAGCACCTCTAACTGGGAATAGTGTGGGCTTTTTATTCCTATTTCTTTCTCTTTTCTTCCTTTTCTTTTTTCCTAATTCTTTGCAAATCCAGAATGGTATTCAGGGAGAGAGTGTGGCTTTTGGGAGCCCTGACCTGTGCCTTTCCAGGGCCATGTGCTTTCGCACAGCATGTCCCTAGGTTTTGGCCAAGCTTTGCCTGTTCCAGTCTCTTTGCTAGAAGCTGCTCTGGCTTTTTGCAGGGAGCTCAGAAGTTACAGATGTGTCAGGAGCCAGCTGGTAAGTGTTGCTGGAGCTTTATTTCTAGTGTCATCAAAGCTGGCTGAATCCAGTATAAACAAGTGAGTTATCTTTAGCTGACATTATTCAATATAAGCCTCATAATATAACCATATATAAACAGAAAGTCAAGGGGGAGCCCAAGATAAGCCCTGTCCATGTGAGCTGGCCCCTGTTTTTGATGGGTTTGTTTTCTAAGGCACGGGGTTCAGCTGGAAGTCATGCTTAAGGTAGCAAGAAGTGGCCAGCGCTTCGTTCTCAAGAGCCTGGATGCTGGGAGGGCCCTGGGTTTAAACTCCAAAGGTTTGGACCCCAGGTTCAGCAAATGCACTGGAGTAACTGTTCCTTTCACTCCTCCCCGTTTCTAACTCCCATCCCTTGGGATTTGGGCTTTGGAGGCTGCAAAAGCCACTGCCAGGTCTATTTTCTCACCCTGGACGTGTGATCCTATGGCTTCTGGTGCAAGGAATTCCTGGTCATTCCCTGCCCTGCAGTGTGTGGAGCTGGGTCTCACTCTGACCCACTTCCCAAATGCATAGAAATCCCTAAACTGCTCATTTACTGGGAGGTATTGTGCTTAACCGTGGGCAAGAAACAAATTACAAAGATTTTTGTGAAGTGGGAAATAAATGTCTGTTCCCAGCCAGGCCTAAAGAAGTAAATAATTGTGTAAATATTCCCTTAACCTCTCAGTTCCTGGAATTGCTTGATGCTTCAGCTTTCATTTTAAACCCCCCAAAGTTTCTAGCACCTTTTCTTGTGGAGAAGTGCTCAGGAGCCTATCCCCATCCTGGCACTTAAAACCCCAGGCTGGAAACTTTGCACTTTAGTGGTTTTAACTGAAACCCACGTGTGGCTGGACCCCTTCTGAGGTGTTGCCATAGATCTCAAGCAGGTTGGGATCTCTGTCCTGCAGCCAGACGTGCCCTCTTCTGGCTAAGCTTCACAGAAGCCACTGGGCTCATTAAGCTGGGGATCGCATGGTCCCTTTTGCAGAACCAGGGCATTCAGTGTGCGTCCTGCATCATTTTGAGAGCTGGAGAGTTTCCATTCTGGAGGAAAAACACTTGCCTTTCACCCACAGGCTTTTTTGTTTACTTTAGGCCAGGGCGATGACCACATGCAGGCTCTCCTCAAGCTCCTGGGAGGTATATTTTGACAGTGGTTTTCATAGCTTGCAGTAGAGCAGATGGATTAAAAACACTCCATGTAAAACAGGAGGGAAGCAAAAGCCTTGTGCTGCTACAAGCTGTTTACCTTAGCAATAATGACATGGTTTGGGGGGAAAAAAAAAAGTCAAAACCCTTTTTGCATGGAAAACAAGCACTTGGAGTTGCACTCCTTGAAATACAGCTTAGGAGAGCTGCTCTGACCTTGTGGAATATATAGAGCAATTCCAGCATGGTTTTCTTTTTCCACGTACACACGTTGGTCCAAGTTTTCTTTCCTTTGGTAGTTTTTTTTTGTTCATTTAACTCTTTTACCACTTCTCATATTTACCCACGGAAGCAGGGCTGCTCGGCATTTCAATGGCAGGAAGGCAGGAGCTGCAGAGCCCCGTGTGGCATTGCTGTCTGCCAAAAGGTCAGACCTTCGCATCCGTCTTATTATTGTGCTGCTTGCAATGCTGGCGGCGGGATCCTGAGGTGCTTCCTTACATTTAAGTAGGATGGAGGGGTAATTGCTTCTGAGCTGGGCTGCCTCCCCATCACCACCACCCTCAGCTGCAAAACTGCTCAGAAAAAGAGCATCCCTAGAGCTGGAGCACCTTGTGCCAAGCTTCTGCTGCAGGACAAGCCCACAGATAGGGAACTGGTATGTTTTGGGGAAGGAAAAATACGTAGCTCTAAAATCACTGGGAAAAGGTCAAACAAGCTTTTATTTTCTTGCTTGGTCTCTGGGCAGAAGCAAATCCCACCTCATTTGAAGGGCTGTTGGGATCTCGGGTCTCCCTGGAGCAGATGCTGGTACAAGATGTCCTTTGCTCAGCATTGGTGTTGATTTGTGTGTGAATAAAGCCCAGCTCCTGACCTCAGCGTGCTTTGAGTTGCCAAAACAGACTGGACTCATACTAAGTGGTGAGCTAGCAAGTGGGTGTGCTTGAACCTGCTCCATATCCAGAGGGATCGGGCTTGGAAGGACAGCATCATGACTTGGGCAGAAGGAAGACCTCCAGATGCAGGAGGTGGCACAGAAAAATGCCAGTAAATATCCCTGTAATAGTCAGTAAAACAGAATGGATCCCATCCAGAGGTCGCCCCTGCTGGGGCAGAAGCTTCTGCTCTCTGGATCAGGTCCATAATTAACTTGCTCTATGAGTGCATTTCCATACAAGACTATTAACCAGCGACCCATGGTGCAGGGAATCCCTCCCCCTTCCCCAGCTCCTTGCCCTGCAGGAGGTGATGGGAGATGAGGTATGCAGCTGGGATGGATCGGTCTCCATCCAATGGCAGCTCGCAGGTGGGTAATGACCCCATCTGCAGTATTAATTAGTCTGGTAAAGCAATTAGTAATTAGCTGTTGTCTCTACTGTTGTAGTACATACGGGTTAAAGGAGTAAAAGGGCACTGCTTGCAGCCAGACATGGGTGAATGAATAAAAAACCTGCGTGCCACAACTTGAGGCATGGGTTGATAACACTTGGGGATCAGGTCCCTGGCCTTAAGCCCAGCTTGATTTACCAGAGCTGCCAAGCTTTTCTTTAAACCACTTCTGCGGGTTTGCCTGGTAGCATTGCTTTGGAAAGCGAGGGTCACGCTGCCTTTATTTCCCCCACCATGGACAAGGTGAAACATTTTTCCTCCGGCACGGTGCTGGTGGTGTGGTGTTGGTGGCAGAGGGCAGAGGCGAGGGCGACTGGCCGGGATTTTGCAGGAAAAGTGAGGCGCTCTGCAGTACAATGCATTATTTCCTGCAGGGAGGGACCCTGCAATACAGGAAAACATCAGCAGTTTTCTGCAGTCATTGCTGGGGCCGTCCTGTCTCCCTGGCCACTGTGTGCCCCTGCCATGCTTTCGGGGCTGGGACACCTGGGGCTGCACCACACAGGCACCCAGGCACCATTGAAGCAGGCAGGAAGGGTGGTACAAATTTTTTGCCATTGCTTTAACAATGCACATTGCAATTATATTTTAATTATTGAGCAAGTGTGGATTTTTTTGTTTTGAGCTAATTTAGCTTCTGTTCACACTCGTAGCACAGCATCTTACACCCCTGCTGAGCTCAGGCATGGCTGCACCCTGCGTAAGCGTGCAGGTAGACGGTGCATCTGAGGCTGGATGCTGGAGGCAGCCTTGTTTATAATTATTAACCTCCAGGATAAGAACTTCATAAATAAAAGACGCGGATTTGGTGATTGTTTGTAACATGGGCTGTAAAGATAAGAGCTGGAAAGGTCGTGCAAAGCCCGTCCCGGACTGTTCTCGGGCTGGCTGGAGGACGTGCACCCTTCGTCCGGTGTCTGTGTTCCTCCCTCCTTATCACTGCACGGCAGGAGCCTGGCAATGGTGCCAGGGGATGTGCTGGCTGCCTGGGTTTAGGTGCCTGAATTGAAACGTGGCCTCTTTAGCACACAAATAAAAGTAGATAAAGGGAACAGGCATTTGTCTGGTGCTGTCCTGCATTGTGGAGGGAGAGCACTGGCGCTAGGGTGCGTCTCAGCTGGAGGAAAGCCTCCCCTTCACTCTGGACCCGACACTGGTTATTATTTTATTTTTTCTTCAACCCCCTGTCCTGAACTGCCAAAAGCAGCAAAGAAAATGCTTACTCGGGAGTTTAAAACAAAGACACTTTATCTCTTTTACAGCACTATTTATTTGCGTCCCCATAGGCAGGCTCCTCCCCTGCACTATGATAAACATGTGTCTTATAGGCATCCGCTGCTCGATTCACTCGCGGCCAGGACGGCTGATTAACGGGGCTGGGGGCTGAGGTCACTGGTATTTTGGGGCTTTGATGCAGCCATATCCTGAGAGCACTGGCACCAGGAGAAACATGTCAACGGTGACAAGGAAGATGTATTGGGCTCCAGTCTCCCTCTCCAGAGATGCCGCGATGCCGTTATCGTTTCCAAATCACTTGCTAATCTTTTAGGGAGGGCTCAGATATTCACAGGATGGAGAGATGTCCCATCTCTGCTTTGGGAAGGAGAAACCCAGTGGCTGCATTGTTGTCATTGCTATCTGGTTAAATAATGGCCAACCTCACCTAACTCTCATGTTTGTAATTTGGTTGAGATGAGTAAAAAATCTTGTAGATGTCTCGGGTGTTCCCTTTCCTGCAGTATTTCCCACGCTTTTTATCTTTCCTGGAAGCTGGGCTATCTGTAGGGGTTATCTGTGGATGCTTTCTGGGCATCCGTGTGGATTTTGGTGAAGGATGGTGTGGCCCAAGGACAGGTGAGCATCCCACTGGAAGTGCGGGGTGGTGGTGGGAAGAGCCCTGCAGATAAGCATCTGGATCCTGCAATTGTTATCCCAAAAGGAGCAGCGGGAGGAGAAAGGTGGGGAGGAACAAGGGATGGTCCCAGTCCAGCAGGGCAGAGAGGGGACGAGTGTGGGCTCGCCGAGGGTGGGATGTGGCCAGGCTGTTGTAGGGGTGTTTGCAAACTGCTGTGAGGCCTCGGGGGTACAAAAGGAAAAATCCCAGCCATGCTTCATCCCTCCTGGACACCTGCACGCCCTGGCCTGATCCAAACCCAGCTGGAGGCAAGTGCAGCCTTTCCACTGACCTCACTGGGGAAATATTCCCTCCCTCCCCTGTTTTTGCAGGAAGGAAAGGATCAGGGAATGAGAGGCTGGATTTAAGGAGAAATGTGTGTGCTCAGCTGCGGCAAAGCTTGATGAACCTGTGCCTAAAATCTTAGCCCACCCCCAAAGCCCTCTTGGAATTTCCCCGTGAGCCGGCACCTTGTTTCTCACTGCTGAGACCCTACGAGGGCTCCAGCTGAGATTGGACCTGTCTCCAAGCTGGACACCTTTGGCTACAGATCTGGGGGTCATCCCCTCCACGCCCACGAAGTAGAAGCTTCACATTCTTTTTTTCCCCCCTAAGGCTGCCCTTTGGGACCAAGGGAAAGTGCTGTGCCTAGGCTGGGCTTCCAGTTAACCCCTCCTGACAAAGCTAATTAATTTCTTTGTTAACCAACTCACTCTGGGTGGTTTGGCAAGGTTTTCAGAAAATCATCGTGAAAGGCTGAAAAAGCCTTCTCCGGCAGCTCTGCCAATTGATATTGCAACACCCTGACAGGACAGCCAGAGCTGGGGGTTTGTTGCAGCAGGCAGGAATTGTAACTCCTAGATTACTCCTAGGGAGGTGTGTTTGTGCTAGTGGGGAAGCAGGTTGCACCTCAGATACACTGTAAATCCTACAATTCAAAAAAATAAAGGGAATATGATTCCCATCGTGCAAAGAAACAGAGGGCAACGTCTACTTGACTTCTTAAAAGGCAGGGGTGGAAACATGGCATCCCACAGGTCAGTTCGTGGTTGTAGGAATGTGCAGTGCTGGTGCCGTCCTCCTCTTCCCTTGGAGCTCTTCCCCCTCCTATTTCTCAAGGTTGCTTTATGTATTTATAATTTTTACTATTACTGGATGGCACGGGGAAAAGCAGAGTGGTGTGGCGGTGGTGTAACACTGCTCATGGTGACATCCTGCTTCACCCAAGTAGCGAAGTCCGTAACAGAGCCCCATCCAAACCACAAATTCCCTTCTAGGCGACAATAAACTTCACCTGCTGAAGTTAAAACCCCTTTATGATACAATCTGCATGTCCTCTGAGAAAGAGATTCTTAATGTAAGGCAGTACTCCTTTATTTACCCTCAGCAAATTCCCATCTTGGCTCACCAGAGCAGATTCCTGCAGCCTCCCCGGTTTACATACAAAAGCCACAAATAGCTGGATGCATCATAAGGCTGCAGACTGAATCTTGGATATGTTCTTGCTCGTACGTGTGCCTTGAAGCTCAAAGCACTCGGGACTGACCTCCTGAGTAACTCGGGCTATAAATTTCACCCAGCGGTTTTGGTGCTGAGAGAGAATAATGCGTGTTTGTACTCTCACCTAGCTTTAAAAAGGCATTTGGTCTTGGTTAAGACTGTAAAGGTGGAGAATCTGCCACATCCCCGGACGATCTGTCTTGGGGTGAAGCAGCTGCTGCTCCAGTAAGGGGGAGAAGAGGAATGAGTGTTTTATTTGTGTGATCAATCTGCACACATCGGCCCCAGCATCTATCTCCAGGTGTTCCAGCTGCAGCTGCTTACTGGAAACACACATTTGGGGATGGGCAGTGCTACACGACCCGAATCCTGCCCAAGCCTTCCACTGCTGGCACGAAGCAAACTCTTATTTTGCTGACAGGGAATACAGCTTCTTTCTTTGTGTAAATCACCCCATACACTTATTACGGCCACAAACTTGGAAGGAATGCTGAAGCTTTGCGATTTCTGAACTGAAGTTGCAAGTTGTTTGTGGCAATCTCACGCACGTGGTGCATGCAGCTTGGGTTGTGTGGCCAGCCTGAGAGCTCGGGGTTTTGGGGAGGAGAAATCAGTGTTGCTGCCATGCCATCCCAATGCTGTTGCTTCTCTATCCTTCTAATCCTGCAGCTTCATCTGGGGCTTGAGATGAGGTGGAAAGCATCCCTGAAAGGTGCTTTTTTCCTCTGTTGATGCTCTTGCCCTGGGTTGAGTTATCCCTCCCTTCCTTGTGTGCTGGCTGAGATATCCTTCACTTATTTAGGACTCTTGGGGACTGTGTGACCCACTTCACGCCCCATGGCTGAACTGGCTGCACATGAGCAACCTCTGTGGCCCTTGATGCCAAAGGGGAGAGAGCAAACCCTTGCAACCCCGTGAGAACAGGCTCTCTGGTATGAATCGGGAGCTGCTGAGATCATGCTGGAAAAATACATGTTGTGGTCCTTGCTCTGTTGCCATGGCAATGAGTTCTTGGTTTACATCAGCAGAGCTTGGATAGGGTCATCTGTGGTTTGCCTGTCTTCCCCAGGAGCTCCCATCTCCTCCAGTCCCAAACCTGCCTGGGACAGATCCGAGATGGTAAATAGGGCTGCACTGCCTTAGGCTCTGTGATCAAAGCTGGTCTGCACAAAGGAGCCTCGAGACAAAGGCAGGCGGGGGCCCAAATTATGAGCTGGGAGGAAGGGACACCTTGTCCGGACCCTCCCAGGGCTGACCTGGAGGAGCCCCACCATCCAGGTGGGAAACCCATCAGGATGAGTCAACGGGAGCAGCTCTGTGGGCACCTCTGGGGCAGGGGGTCACTGATGTAGGGGATGAGTATTTGGGGGACTTGTTATGTCTTTAAAGCCAAACGTGTTTACATCAGGCAGAAGCATGCCCTGGGCATAAATCAGTAACAACCCAGACCCCAGGGGCTGGCAGCAAGGGCAAGGGGTGCCTCTTCTTTTTCTGCTGCACCTCTTATGGGAAGACTCCTGTGCCTTGCCATGGGCTAGACCCCTCTGCACCTCCTCATCCTCCTTTCTTCCACCTCTCTGTCAGCATCTGCTTCTTCTCTTGGCTCGCTGGCCAAGGACACCAGCACAGACCAGGGTGCAGGGGGTGCATTGCACTGGGAATCTGCAGAGAAACCATTGCAAGGTGCCTGAGGTGAAGGTACCCCTTCCTGCTGCATGCTCTTGCCTTTAGAGAGGTGAAAAAAAGCCCCAAAATTGTGCTTAGAATATTAACACCTTGGTGAGGAATTGGGAGCATCTTGACATCTGCAAGTAAAATATTTTTATTAAAAAGCCAACTGCATTCTTTCTCCTTGTTGCTCATCCTCCTTAGCCCCAGTCTAAGGAAAAGATGGACACAGGGAGCAGCAAGCAACGGGAGGCACTAGCTCTGCTTTGGGCTGCTCTCTTGAAAATGAAGTTATTTTTGGAATCTGGGAAAACAGCTTTAAACTGGGGGGATGGAAAAATCACAAACTGAGGATGTGCTTCACTATTCCTCTCGAGTATCCCAGTACCTTTGGGAAGAATGTCAGAGGAGCTGCCCCAGCCTCCAATGCTGGATGTGAGGGGGATGTGTTGGTCCTGCTAGGTGGGTTTGCAGAGGCATCATCGTTGCAGGACAGGCTCGGAGCAGCCAGCAATGCTTTTCCAGAAGGGCTTTTTCCATATTCAAGTAGCATGGAGGGGATTAGAGGGAGCAGCTCCTTTCCTTCAGGGAAATGGTGTGAATGTACGAACTCCAATTCAAATATTTCAAATTCAGGAGAGCTTGAAAGGATTACAGAAAATCGGTGAAGGTGGGTGCCCCATGAGGGTGTTCGAGGCGGCGTGACAGGAACAGGCTGCCCAGAGAGAGGTTGTGGAGTCTCCTTCACTGGAGACATTCAAACCCCGCCTGGATGCATTCCTGTGTGATGTACTGTAGGTGACCCTGCTCTGGCAGGGGGGTTGGACTGGATGATCTTTCGAGGTCCCTTCCAACCCCTAGGATTCTGTGATTCTGTGACTGCCTTGCTCTGTCACAGCACACGTGCTGCCTTCGTCATCCCATCCTGGCTGACTCTTGGCTTCCTAAGAGATTAAACACTGCGTTCGTAACGCACAAGTCCATGTGTGTCACGGGTGGGAACCCCCTGAGCAGTATCTCTCGCCTGGCAGAGCTGCTGTGGTGGGTGGTGGGTGTTTCAGCACAGCCCGATGAATCAGCCATCTCCAAGCACAGAGCACTGCCCACCAGCCCACCACCACCCGGCTGAGATGGTCTTTCTATATTTAGCAAAACCTAGATAAGCAGAACAGTTGTGCATAGCTGTCAGGCTCAGGATGGGGAGCCCGCTTGGGAGGAGAGGGGATTCCATGTCAATGTCATATCCGTCCCCAGGCATGTGTGTCTTTGCACTTTGGCTGTGTTTTTGGGGTAGGCAGTGTGGTTCCCCTAAAAACACAGCCCCAGAAGCACCTGAGGACATGATGTGGTTGCAGTGAGGCCCCACCGCTTTACCAGCAGTTTGGAGGTGGAAACCCCACCCCAGCTAGCACAGCCCTGCCAAAATAAACAGGTGGGCTGCACGCTGCTGCCTCAAGGTGCCGAGGGAAAGGGAATTCCCAGGCTTGTTTCTGGAAGCGGTGTGTTTGTGCTACTGCTCAAGGGAATAAGGGTCCTCCTGTTTTATCTTGCTGGTTTGTATTTTCCAGCAAAATAACCTAAGTGGCTCTTTCAGCCCCATTTAGAAAGTTCAGAGGAGGGAAGCGGAGCCTGCCAAGCCATTTGCCTCTGCCCCATCCCTGCCAACGAGTTGGACACCCAGCTGCTCTACACCGTGGTGCAGGTGCTGTGCCCTGTCCTTTAAATAAAAGGGTGAGATTACTGCTTTGTTCTGTGCAGAAGCAAAGATGGGATGTTCCTTCCCACGCACTAACATTTTCCAGAGGAACAAAACTCCCATCCTGATCCTCACGGCTCAACCCGCAGTGACGGGTATGGTGTAACTTTGTGCAGCTTGTCCTGCTGCCAATGGGTGTCTCAGGCTGGTCAGCATTGGGAAAAGGCAGGAAACATTTGCCCAGCCCAACAGTTGGCATTTACTGACGTGAGGTTTCCAGGCTTATAAATGGCTGCTTGCTCATATCTTGGTTCTAGGTGTGTGTCTTGAACTCCCAACCTCTTGCTCTGGAAAGGAAAGTGCTATTTGTGGAGTCTCACTCACACGGATCCACTCACGAGCTTTTCCATAACCTCTGCCCGCAAGCCCGTTGTTTCTTCGGGAAGGTTTAAATGTCACATTGTGCATCCGCTGTGTTTCCTGGCAGCACGGGGCAAGACAAGGTCCACTGCGTTCCGAGGCAGCTCCTCTGCTCCTTGGCCCCGGAGCCAAGGAGTCCATCCAGGCAAGACAGACTTAAAAATGAGAGGCTGATGTTGAGGGAGGTTTAAATCATTTGCCTGAGACTGTAAAGTCTTTAACAGAGTAGGAAAAGCATCTGGTGCAGCACCTCTGCTCCCAGAGCACCTCTACCTCTGGCACTTTCAGGATACAGCCTGTTTTCTTTCTTTTTTTCTTAAAAAGGTGGGGGTTTCATGTCTTCACATGTCTGAGAGGTAGGGCTTAAAAATCCAGACCCATCATATTTTGAGATGTTCTTCAGCCATCCAAAGCAAGCCTAGTCTTGGCTCAGGTGCACCTCAAGCAGTCCCACAGCTGTGGCATCCCGACTGCTGCCAGATTTGGCACCATCCCCATGTTCATGAACACTGCCTGGGGACTCTGTGGCAGCAGAGGCCTTTGCTAATCGTGCGTGCCGAGGAGACACATTTATTTACCCACCGAGCGGGGTCAGCACTGCAAGCCATGCTTCGCTTGCAGTCTAAGCCTGGGGTGGGGAACAGGTTGCACGCATCTTCCCGAGGAGTGAGAGGAAACACAGGACATTCAGAACAGCCTTTGATGAGGAACGCATCCTGCATGGGAGCGGGGACACAGCCAGACCTACCCGGGGTGGTGCAGGAAGGCTGCAGCACGGCTGGCACGCACGGCCAGCACACCCTGCCCTTCCTCCACCTCAGCTGTCTTGCACAACAACGCCCTCCTTGCCCTGCTGCCTCCTCGCCAGGGTGCCCTGAAACTGGGGGCAGACAGCTGACCTCAGAGCTGAGCCCCCTGGTAAAGCAGTGGTAGGTTTTGAGAAGGAAAAAGAAAGCTGTTAGCAGAACTGCTGGCTCCTCTAAAGAAACACAATAATAATTTCATCTGCGTTCCACCAGCAGTGATCTCGAGAGCTCTGCTGCAGAGTGGCCAGGAATGGTAGAATACCAAAAAAATAAAGGCTCTGCCTGCATAGCGCAGTGGGGCTGCGGCTGTCAGGAGAGGCTGTGGTGGGGCTGGCTTGCTCCCACTGGGCTTCCACCCATGGGACCCCACACCTCCTCCAGGAAAACCCACAGCAGCCTGGTGAGACCACACAAGGGCTTGAGCTCTCCCCTCCACCAGAGCTGAAAATAACCCCATAGCAATAGTGATAAGAGTCTGGAAACCCTGTGTTCATTGTTTTATCTTCCAAGTGAAATGTCTCTGGGGTCACCAGCATTAGTCAGCCATGGGGTGGGTGGAAAGGAGACAGCCAAGCGACTGAGCAGCACGCCAGCAGTTCTCCTGTCACCTCCCTGTCACTGTCTTTCAGTAATACACGAGTCATCCAGGATCTGTCTCTGAAATGATATGACTCTGTGTAACGCGTTACTGCAAGTGGTGACAACCTCTAATTGCTTCAGAGATGCAGAAAGCCCTTGTGATGCTGCAGCAGTTTCGCAGCTCAGCTGCTGGTGGGGGAAGATGACCAAGTTTCCTCTCCTTCCTTGCCCATCGTGGTTTTGAAAGGCTCATCCCCCTTGGCTCGGGATGGGATGCTCGCCACGGCTCAGGTGCTGTGCATGCCTGGGAACACCTCTCCTTGCAAAACCTCCATGGTTTGTTTTTTTTGGGACGCTCTGCTAGCGTAAACTCTGCAAATCTGTCATCAGACTCTCTGCGTAAGAGCAGTTGGGATGGTCTAGCACATCCATAATAAATATAATTACACTAGCAGTAGGCATCTGGCACTGATGAGTGCTTTGCAACCATGACCTAATTAATCTTCATTATATTTCAGCATGACAGGTGAAAAATTTTCTTCCTCTACATAAAAACATGCTGCTTAATGTGCTTGGAGAGCCTCCTGGAATAAAAGCAGTATAGCTTCAGGACAGGCTCATTGTTCATGGAGGCCACAGCAGTGTCTGGCATGTCTGTTCCCACCTTGACCTGCTGCCTAGATCACAGGTATGAGGGGCCAGATGTCCAGCCACTGAAAATCCTCACAACCCCATGTGTTCCTCTGAAGCTGAGTGCTTTGACAATTCTGAGCTGCAAAAAGAGATGCACAAAATGTCACCTGCCTTTTTTGTCACCTTCCAGACACTGGTGGGAACCCGGTCTCTCTGTCAGTATGATTCCTTTCCAAAAAAAAAGTAAGCTTTGATGTAAATAGATGTCCTTTGTCAGGCCTGCGTTGTTCTGCAAGCCAGTCCAAAACATGGTTTTTCCCTCCAGTGGTTTCATTACATTGTCCAGCTTCTACAGGAACTGGTAATTCAAGCTGATTTATACAGATTCTTAATGTAATTTTTACAGCTTTCTAACCATGAAAAAATCGTGCTCTCCAGGACCATGCACCAATTAAAAATACATTTTTATAAAGTGACACGACTGCAGCTTGGTATAATCCTCGAGCACGTTCAGTTTGCTACATGAGTTTATATAAAGGGTGTGTTGGGTGAGCGAGGGGGGTGACCGAAGGAGGGAGACAGATCAGCCCGGCCCAGGATGATGAATGAGAGCCTTGGCCTTTGTTTTATTTCACAGCTTCTGGCAGGGAGTTTTATTTTGATTATTCAGAGAGCAATAATAGAGAAACAAAGCAAGCCACAGCTCCAAGGTGCAATGCACGTTCTCAAAGTAAAACCAGACCAGAAACCTCACCCCAATGTATTCCAGCAAGTCCTGCTGCTATGATTTATCTCTGCTTTTCTTCAAGTAGTGAAAAGGCAGGAGCTTCCAAACTGTGACTGTAGGAGGGCCGGGGTGTGCTTAGGCCAGCATGGTGACATGGAAGTGGTGGTGGTGTGGCCACAATTTCTCTAATTGCTCAGTGGTCTTTCCTTCCTGGGTGCAGCTCCTCTTCTCACTGGGATTCCCATCCAAATCACACCAGGAGCATCCAGCTGACTGTACCTAAAGGTCCTTGTCACGGTGGAGCTCAAGTAAAACTGTTTTTGTATGCATTTCAATGTTTTCCCTGCAAAACTCTGCACCTGCAGTGCCGCCTCCCGTGCGCTGCAGCATCGCTCTCACCCTTGTCTGACATTGTCTCCCCTTGGTTTGTTGACAGTTTCCAGCCAGCGCGATCCAGGGACTGACTGAATTTACATCTTTTTGTATCAATATGTGGGATTAAGAAAGCAAGCCACACCGGCAGGGTCATTGCCAGTTGCTCGGCAAGTCTGTGCACACAAAACAGCGTCGCTTTGCTTACATTCATGCTCAGAGAAATTGCTTTTTTCCTATGAGTGCATTTTATCTGAGGCGAGGGAGAGGGAAGGATGGTGCTCAGTGTAGGAGAGGTCCGATCCATACCTTTAGGCACTGGAGTTCATTTTGCCTGTGCCTATCCCAGCACGCTTGAAGCAACATTGTTTTCTTATTTCTCTACAATAGGAGTTTATAATTGTCTAAAGAGTAATGAAATAGGAATGCAAAAACACACCAGTGCACTGTGTTCTGGGATTTTAATTAAGGTGAAGTAAAACTTCGTAAACTCAAACTCCGCCCGAAGGAGTATTTCACATTCTCTGCTCCGGCATTTCCACAGATCTCGAACACGTGTGGCTCTCTACAATTGTTAAATATCCTGAAGTAAAAGCAGATGCTTATAACAAAGAGCTCCTGGCCTGAACGAAAGTCACCACCATGCACCGTAGGGTGCATGGCCTCTTTCTAGCCCTATTTTATTCTAAAAATGCTAATCTTTTTTTCATGGTAGTTGGGGAAACATTGTTTTAAAAAATATCAGTTATTAGTCTGGAAACATTTGTGGTTTTATTTTTGTATATTGTGTCTTTATTTTGTATAGTTGAAGAGCGAGGTGGCCATTGTTCTGCAGTGGAGAGCAGGAGGTCTCAGCTAAGCTTGCTCATCCTGCTTCCAGCAAGAAAAACTGTACCTGAGGTTTAGTACCACATAATTATTTGAAATAAGCACAAAGCTGGTTAAATTATTGAGACCTGGCTGAAAAACTCTGTCACCCTTCTCCTCCTCCTTCAGCTGGAGTTAATAAAGCCCCTCGCCTTAGACGTGGATTAATTTTGACTTTCACGAGTTACAGAGCAAGCTGTATCTTGACAAAACCAGATGTAAACCCCAGTTTGCAGTTCCAGCTGCCGTTCTGCCTGTTCAGCCCATTAGCTCCTGCACAGACAGCGCTGTGTTTCACTGACTCATTGTTAATCTCCTTAGACACACCAAACCTCCTTTTCCATAATTACTCCAATGCTGAGGCAGTGGGAGCCCACAGACGGAGGGCGAGCAGGAGTAATGCAGAGCAAGCCCTTGGAGAGGCGAGTGCTGTTTGCTGACCTGGAAGATAAAACTCTGTCTCCCACACTGGTGGACCTTTTGGCATGTCCCGAGCCTCCTTCCCCAAGTGTTTGGTTTTTAAGCTTGTTTTGCATTTCAGGAAAGATGATGATCTCAAATTGCTCCAGTTTTTCTCATCATTAATATCTGCAAAAGCAAACACTCCCATCTATGCTGAGAGCTCCTGCAGAAGTGGGGGGTCGCTGCCATTCCATCATAGCAGGAGCAAAGGTCCAGGTCTGCCCATTTCTACCCCGCCCCAGAAGAGCCAGACCCACCTTCTCCTGACCAAGCAGAACAACGTTCTCATTTCCCTTACACCTCCTTGCTGTTATTCCGGGAAAGAAATAATGAATTCTTTCCCATCCAAACACAGAGTGTTGGGGACTGAAGAGAGCAAGCAGGGCTTAGGGGAAAAACAAAACTCTCAGGGAGGAGTCCAAAAATAACCACTTTGTTAGCTTCCAGCACAAAATTTCCCTCCTCCTTTTCTGTGTTTAATGACTGTGCTGGGAACAACTATTGATGGTTAAAAGGGGATTAATTGTGTTTATAATGAGCTTGAACATTCCACTTGCACAAAAGTTGAAGCTCCGCTGTTGGCTGTGCTGAGATCATGATGTTCCGTCGGCATTTTCTGGTAGTGGCAACAAGGACAAATCTCATGGCCCTTCTCCAAGCAGGACAGCTGAAAGGAGCATATAGAGATGGAATAAAAGATGAAGGCAGATGAGAAAACTGCATCAGTATGATTCTGCACCCAGAAAAATGGAGAAGTTTTCATGCTAGTGAAGTATTGCAGGTAGACTAAATGTGTCTACGCTTCCTTCCATTTATATTAGTCTGTTATCTAATTACTCCTACAGGAGATGTAAAGCTAATGTTATTTAAGTAGTCTAAAGAATTTTTCATGTCTTTTTTTTTCTGTTTGATATCTGGTAGATGATGATGCCCAGTGCTGTCGTGAGAGCTCCTGGTACTATCAGAGGAGATGCTGTCAATCACAAAACCTCTGGAGTTAGGCTCAACAGATAACTGGATAAATTGTTGAAAAACAAAACTAGATGCTAGAAAGGTATTCCTGTTTGGTATCTATGTGAATCACGTATCAAAAGGCAGGTTTCGTTCCCAATCTGGTGCCGGTAAACACGACAGTACCTTGTGAGCAGCCACTGCATGAAATAGCAATTTGTTGCCAAGAGTTCCTGTTGCCACCTTTGCAGTGCCGCTGTAATTCGCCACCAAATTGTCTCTCTGAAGCCAGAAGCAATGTGAGAGCCCGTTTATCTGCAGGTTTAGGAGCAGGAAGAGCATGCTCTGAGCCCGACAGCCAATGCTTCTGATCTCCAGCCACAGTAGCGAGATGACAGATCTGTCTGATTCAGCTCTAACCAAGGTGTTTCTTGTATGGATTTGCTACCCAGACCTGCTACCAACTGGTGTAGGAAAGGGGTGTCTTTAGACCAGCATCCAGGCTGGAAAACCAAGGAGATGTTAATGTATAAAACCTGCTGAGGTTTTACACAGCTGGGGTCCGACCTTCACAAACACACAATGACTAATCCTGCAGTTTCCAAAAATATTTTGCCAGGTGTTTATTTCTCCAGGTTTTTTTGCATGTTTACTCATCTCAGGCGAAGACTCCACGCCCAATCTGGTGATAAAAAGGGTATTTTCTCATCACAGGCAGGGAACGAGCAAGCTGGAGGTACGAATACGCCCACGGCAAAAAGTTCAGAGCCAGATCACAGCTCCCTGAAGACTCTTGGGATCCACGAGGGTGCACAGCAGGGATTTAGATGCCAGAAGTAGCCTGCGGGCAGCAGAGATGCTTTGCCTGCCTCCTGCAGGAGGGTTTTTGCCCCAATTTCAGCAAGTTTGGGGTCTTGCAAGGCAAGGTAGCTTTCTGGGGATCAAGGGAAGGTACAGCTAGTCATTGGAAAAGAGCCCTAGTCCAATGTGTTTGGACTTCTTTTCTTTAAAATTCACATCAGTGGACAGCTGGGATCAGGTGGAGTTTGTCTGGAATCACCCTCATCAAATCTGCAGCTATTTTAATAGAAGTCTTGGTCAAAATAAAGGATGATAACATTAGCAAAGGCTGGGACTGTAAATCTGGAAAGAAACTGCTATTTCCTTGCCATTAAGAATAACTTTGGGGTTTTTATTTTATTTCTTCTGGCTGCAAGCACAGTGCTAATATTAATTTATTCTCTGCAATCCTCTGCAATTCATTTGGCCTTATGTAGGAGAGGGAAAAATGCTTTTTTTTTCCTCTCTGCTGATTGCTTTTTTATATATATATATTTAAGTGCCTGTAACTAAACAGGAATCAGTTTCCAAGAGGAGAAACCACTGGCATCCTGCAGATATCAGCAGTGTCTGTTAGCCAGAAGCTAACCATCATCCACCTGCTTTCTAAATTCTTGACAGAGAAACAAGATCTTTATAATCTTTCACAAACCCCCAGACTCAGCAAACCATTAGAACACGGACTTGACTGGAAAGGTGAAGAGTTCTGGAGTTAAAAAAAAAAAGGTTTGCATACAGAGGCAAAGCTTGCCTGAGCTCTCCGGAGCATCAGACCTTGAGTATTTCCTGAGGTGTGACAGAAAATTGTCAGCTTCCAAAGGCAATTGCTGATTTTGATGCCTATAGTTTAGCATGGGTTAAAATATTTTGCTTTTCTGGAAGGTACAGGGAGAAACAGAAGTTTGCAATGTGCTGATGGCTTAAATATGTGTAATAAACAAGGGCACGTAACAAACGAGCTGCGTGGGGGATTTATTTGGTTACAAAAGGAAGCCATCCACTGATGCACCTCTTACGTTTGGTGTTCTATCGACTTAACACGCCACTTGTCAGGAGTGTGGTGCCAGGATTGCAGTGAATTAACTCAAAAGCAGTTCCCCTAAAGCCGTGGGAATCTATCCTGTTACAAATGCCTACATGCAGGAATGAGCAGCGAAGAAAAATTAGATGGGAAAAGTGCTGCTCTGCATCAGTAAGTCACAGGCGAGAGCCAAAATCGCAGATGGCCTAATGCCAATCAGGTGATGCTGACCTGGCTTCGAGCTCATTTCTGAGAGGCCTTCTCACAGAACGGTCATGCCCAGGGCCCCTGACTTCAGCGGGAGCCCTTCCAGTGACTTTTGTAGGCTTTGGATGTGT
This sequence comes from Aegotheles bennettii, assembly GCA_013398125.1. Taxonomy (NCBI): domain Eukaryota; kingdom Metazoa; phylum Chordata; class Aves; order Caprimulgiformes; family Aegothelidae; genus Aegotheles; species Aegotheles bennettii. Next base: position 87,340 of record VZRW01009699.1, read on the forward strand.
CTCCATATCAGTAACATGCAGTTAATATCAAAACCGCTGGCTCAAGAGTGCAAGGGAACACAAAGTGGTGAAAAGAAGCTTTTCCCAGTGCTCCAGCACACCAGACCTCTCTCCACAATGCCTGCACGAAACCAGGGATCGGTTAGCTGTCTTTTTGCCTTCCAAGGCAGCAGCACCCAAAAGTGTTCACTGCATTGGTCAAAGTAAGCCCCAGAGCAGGAACATGCACTTAAACTACCTGATAGTCCAGTACCAGAAAGGTGACAAGCACTGTTACCTTTTCCAAGAGATGACTTAGCAAATGATTATTCATCATCTTGGTACCAGATGAAGGCAGACGTTCAGGTCATTGGCTCTGTAAAGCCCCATGTTCCCACGGTAGAGCCAGGCCTCAGGTAGGAAGGGATCATGATTTTAACCACCCAGTTGAACTGACTCATCTAGCATAGGCTTGGAGAACATCACGGATCTTACACAATCTACGTATTTCATACATTAATAGATTTTTAAAACCAGGAGGGGGCTGTTAGTCCATCTAGCTGATCTCATTCGCCACCAGCCATAGATTGTTACCCAGCTGCTGGGTGCAGTTGTGGCTACCGAAAGCTTTCCCTCTGAAACCAGCTGGGGATGAAGAAGCCACTACTTCCTTTGGGTTTGCCCCAGTGCCTAGTCTCTCTCCAGAGAAACAAACTGCAACCTTGCTCACAATTAAATTTTGCTTCTCTTTAGTATTGTAATATTTCCTTTTTAAGACAAAAAACGCATAAGAACTTTTATCAAATAGTGTTTTTATTTAAATGACACCAAGATCTTGGAATTTTTTGCCGGAATATGTGTAACTCCTGCTTCTTGAGACTTAACATATAAGCAGCATAAGGGGGAATATATATGGGATGTTTGATGTACAGTAAAATCATGTGCCAAAATGTATTACACAGAAAAGCATTTGAGGCTAACCAGTATGCACCACTGACATATAGACCGAGAGCCTGCTGTTTGCTTTTCATCAGGATTTTGTCTGGAATTTGCATTTTTAGACTATGCTGAAAGCTCTGTCTCTGTTTTGGGGACAACGGTAAAGTTTGCTGAGTGGTGGCTTGGCTCCTGTTCAGGAGAGTTTCAGTGTCATCAGCTTCAAACTTGGGAAAAACACATTTTGAAGCCCTCTCCCCCTCACAGACTCTGCAGTGGTCAGATTCCTCCCAACGTAACAGTCAGTTGAACAGCATGGGGGATGAACTTGACCACCAAAGGAAAAAAATATTCAAATTGGCTTTTTTCTGTCCTTCCCAGAATATTTTCACTCCAGGCTCCTTCACTATTTAACTCGTTTTTTTCCTTTCTCCCTGGCAGAGGGGAAGTCCAGCACAGACCAGGCTCCTGCTGTGAGGCTGAGGTTACGCCTGTGAGCAACCGGGCGCAGCTCTCTGGATCCTGGAGAGGGTGAGCTGGGCTGCTCTCTCTGAAGTCTGCAGCATCCTCTGGCGGAGCTGCAAGGAAAGGATGGCTGTCCAGGGAAGAGGCACGATGAGGTTTCGTCTTGGAAAGGATTTAGGGCCTCTAAAAATGTACCCCAGCTTTGCTCATCTGCAATGCAACTGGGCAGGGCCAAAACTGCAAACGCCCTGATGGTGATATGGCGATGCTGCATATGGGGGGCTATCCCCTGGGCCCCAGAAAGGAAAAGGCAGCCCAGCAATCCACCTGGGATTTGGGGACTACGTTTCCATTCCTTGCTTTGCTGCAGACGTCCTGGGTGACCCTAGGCAAGTGTCTCCAAATTTCTGACAGCTCAGTGCTGCAGGAACAAAACCTGTATTGGCAGCAGAGTAACCCGGTGGGCAGGAATGCTTCCCAGCTTCTTCCCTTTTCCTGGTCTCAGTCACCATGACCAAAGCCTTTGCTCCTGGGTGAAGGAAGTACTCTGATAAAATCTGGGTTCCCAGGCTGCATTTCTTTCCTGGACTTCACTGTGTTTTGGCTTAATGGGCAAGAGGGCTTGTTATGTCCTGTTCTACTACAACAGCCCTGCGTCTGGAGCACTTGCCTCATGTGTGAGGCACCCAGGTTCAGTGTCCTCCTCAGTCATTTCAACCTGTTGACACCATGCAGAGAAGAATCAATGATTCAGAGTGAATAAGACACCCATCCTTCCCTCTCAGCAATCAGTGCACTCATCAGGAATGAGGGAGATGGGGCTCAATCTTCTGCTCTAAGAAGCCACGGGGTGATGTTCACCCCTGAAGCACGTCACCCAGGACATTTTGAAGAATCAAGCTCATCTCCAGCCTGAGAAATAAGACTGGTGGCAGAGGGTACTGAGAAATCCAGCCTGGAGTCACGCAGCCGCCGGCGTGCAGAAGGAGCGCTGGGAGAATCCCTCCTGGGCAGCTCTGCAAAGATTGACACGCTGCTACAACCCTGCCAACTTCTGCAGCAATTCACTCAATCCTTATGAAAGCAAGACTAAATTGGACAGGAGCCTGCACTTCATCTTCTCTCCCAACTCCTCTGGGTGAGAACCGCTGAGCAGACCAGGTTTCTGATAAAGTAAAAGCAAACACCATTCCCTTGTGCTAAGAGACAGGAATATTATCCTGACATTTTAGCATGGATCACTCATATTGCTGCTCGTTCTCTCCGCTCCTAGAGCTGTGTCTTGACAATAGAAACATTCTCTGACTACAAACAAAATAATCAGGGTTGAAAACCAAATTCATGGTGGAAGCATGCACTCCTCGGTGGGAGCTATCTGTCAGGCTAGATTGGCCTGTATGAGCCTAAGCAACTTGAGTTTGCACTAATTATTTTTATTCTAAATATTTTTATCACATCTTTCCTATAGTACTCTTGTTTTCACTTAACAGCAGGCTTATAATTTTAGGATCCAGGTGCAAATTTGTGTGACAGAAGTACAGAAAAAGGTAAATAGCATAATAACCTCCAGTGATGTCTGCCTATTCTGTTTTTTTAATGGAGGAATTTATTTTACATTACTTCAAGGAATTACAATCATTGTTCAACATTTTTACAAGCTGTTAAAAGTTTGAAGATTAAAATCTGCACTTAAGTTTTAAAAAAAACAACACTTCCAAGAGGAATTTATCTGTGATTTGTCTTGGAAACAAGATTTGTGTGCCTGGCAGCCCACAGAGTGACTTGTCCCATCCATCAGCTGTTTAAAATCATTTCATGTGATAGATGGCAGCAATACGGGGTCACTGGTGAGAAACAGTGGCTCGTCCTGCAGAACAGCGGTTCCGGGAGATGTGAGGCCCCATTTATGCTTCTCCCAAACCCAGATTTACCCCATCACAGTTCAGAGCCCTTAGTTCCTATAACCTTTCTCTCAACACTGGAGATAATCCGCGGGTATCCATACTGGGACATGCTTAGGAGCTGCTCTACCCAGCAGAGCAAACTGGGCTGTAAAATGAGTGATGACTTTTATTGCACCGGAGGAACAAACCCACTGTAGACAGCCATTGGCAACAGGAGCAATTTAATCTGATTTAACACGGTGCTTTGTGAAAAACAACTGTTTTGTCTTGGAATTATTTTGGGGTTTTTTCAGTTTTCTGGAAACAGCTAAGCACAAGCTACAAAAGTTCATTAATTTCTTTCAGTCAAGTCATCTTAGTGAAGGTGTGGATGGATCATTGGAAAAAGAGTCCCCGGATAAATTAATTTTACCACAGTCCAGCCTGGAGATGCAGAGACAGCACTGTACCACACCAGGGCAAACTCTGCTGCGAGGCTGGGGCTAAATTGTGTCCAGTTCTGGGCCCCACAGTTCAAGAAGGACAGGGAACTGCTTGAGAGAGTCCAGCGCAGAGCCACTAAGATGATGAAGGGAGTGGAACATCTCCCTTATGAGGAAAGGCTGAGGGAGCTGGGTCTCTTTAGCTTGGAGAAAAGGAGACTGAGGGGGGACCTCATCCATGGTTACAAATATGTAAAGGGTGAGGGGCAGGATGATGGAGCCAAGCTTTCTACAGTGCCGACCAATAATAGGACAAGGGGCAATGGATGCAAACTGGAGCATAGGAGGTTCCATGTGAATCTCAGGAGAAACTTTTTCACTGTGCAAGTGACGGAGCACTGGAACAGGCTGCCCAGAGAGGCTGTGGAGTCTCCTTCCGTGGAGACATTCAAACCCGCCTGGATGCGTTCCTGTGTGATGGACTCTAGGTGACCCTGCTCTGGCAGGGGGGCTGGACTGGATGATCCTTCGAGGTCCCTTCCAACCCTAGAATTCTGTGATTCTGTGTGAATTGGCTCCCTTCTCACGGCAAAAGCCAGTGTCACACAACCTGTGCAGAAATCTCAGATTTTCTTCTGCTTGGGGTGAGTAACCCTGCACAGAACACATCTCTGGGCTGGGTGAACAGGCACAAGCGAGCCCTGGAGCCCTGTGGTATTCCCGACCGGAGGGGGGAGACGCTGCAGTTTCTTGAGGGAAAATAATGAAGAACATAGCAGGAGACACCCCAGGTAACACGGTAAAACGGCACCCTGCGTACAACTCTGAGAAATTTGTGGGAATTTTGAGGGTTTCTTCAGGACCAGCAGCGCCTTCCCCCCAGGGAGCGCAGCA
>VZRW01009699.1:93723-105232 GCA_013398125.1 Aegotheles bennettii
GAATGACCTCGAGTGACCCCCGAGTGACCCCAAATGACCCCGAGTGTCCCAAATGGTGTCCTTGCTAGGGCAGGGAGCAGCTCCCCGGAGCAGCTCCGAGAGGGTTTCCTAGGGTGTGAGAAAGTAGCAGAGGGGTTGTGGAGCGGCTGAGCGCACGCTCCCTGCTGCATCACGCTTTTCCCACCGGCGTGACCGTCCCACATTGCTCCTCGGGACCTTGTTCTGCTGGGGCAGGGCGGTGTGTTTGCAGCAGAGCAGGAGGGAGAGTGCCGATCCTTCGAGAGTTGGGCAGGGTGGAGCTCTGGAAAGCAAAGGAGGTGGTGTGCAACCCTAGAAATGCTTGGTTTACAGATGCAGTTGGGAGTCAAAGTTAGGATTGTGAAGACCAGGATGCCTCGTGTTCATAAATGGAGGAGTAGAATTAAACCTATTAATGACGTTACCATTATTTTTCCGATTTGATGACTGGTAGTTATTTCAAGCCAGTATTAACCAGCAATTACAACAAAATATGTCCTTCTCTTTGTTTCAATAACTGGACGATTTAGTGCATAATTTGTCATCCTCATTGTTGCTGTGGATGGGAATTCTTCAAGAATCTTCTCTTGTGTTAATGAAGTGTAAAGACTAAGGAGAAAATTGTTTTCCTAATCTACTGGGGATGGGAAGCTGCTTCCTTACCCCCAAAATGAAAGTACTTGGAAGTCTTCTATTACCTGAAATTATATATTTTTTTTTAATAAAATAATCTTACATACTGTTTTATATCCCTGAAACATTGTGTTTGAGATTTAACCTCATGAAACTGTAAAACATGAAAACAAACTATTCAACATCACTTCAGAGAACTAAAGATCAGTTTCCTCTCCAAATAGTAACAAAAAGTACAGCCTCATTTTTTCTGAAGAAAAAACAGTTGTGAAAGTTGATTCGTTTGTGACATTTTTCATTGGAAAGACATTTCGGTGAACCATTTCTGGGCTGATATAATCTAGAACCAGTTGAACTAAAGAGCTGATGTTGGAATGTAGCTCTCCGTTTGGCTTAGTATCAGATATCAGTGTTAGTAGAGCTCACATGGGAGCGTGTATCAAGAATTTATCGCAGATAAGGGATCTTAAAAAGGAGAAAGAGGAAATTAACACATTCTCTGGTCATTGATTTCTTTAAGTGCTACTGATTGATGAGCTTCTCTGCTCTGGAGTCGGTTCTGTGCAGAAATGAAGAAGGACATCTTGTTGGAAAAAATAAGAAAGGCAAGCCAGGGGACAGATTAAGTAGAAGCTTTTGTGAATTTGTGAGCTGAATTTGGTATTAACCTCTAGATCTGCGCTTCTTCCCACAGGCTGCAAGTGTGATGTGGGAGCTGTTAGGGTTGTGTCTCCACATCGCTGGTGAGCGTTGGTAGATGTTGAGTTGTGAGTGTTTTAAAGATGCCTGCTGGCCAGGATTCGTAAGGCAGAGACTGTGATAGTTACTGTACCTTTGTAGGAGTCTGGATGTGAGCAGTCCTTTCCTGATAGGATTTAGACAGTGCTATTTTGCACATTCACCTCCTCAATTTCTGGCTTCTACGGGATGTTTCAACATGTGCATTAGAATCACAGAATCATTATGGTTGGAAGGGATCTCCAGGGTCATCAAGTCCAACCTTTATCCCATCATATTCCTAACCATTAGACCATTAGACCATGGCCTCAAGTGCCTCATCAACCCATTTTTTGAACACCCCCAGGGACGGTGACTCCACCACCTCCCTGGGCAGCCCATTCCAGTGCCATTGTTTGTCTTTGTCTTCTAGTTACTTTTCCTAAGTATTTTTTCTTCAGTAATACTGTTATTTTCTTTTCTCAAGGTAAGTATGTTCGAACTTGCCAGGAGTGAGGGGGTTCTGCATCAGCTAGATGAGAAGGCTGAAACCCCAAGCAGTCCTGTTGTCTGGGGTAGGACTTCTTGCAGGAGCTCATCCAGCACTCAGGATCAACCCCCCCAGCTAAACACAAATATTTGAGGTTCTGCATAACTCGTATTCACAGACATTTAATATCTAGTAGAAAACTTGCCCATTTCCTATGAATGTAGCTGTACGCATTGCAGTGGCACTTAATGGGGCCGTTAGAAAATCAGTTGAAACCTTTAAATGCAGTTTTTAAAACATTGTTTGGGGTGTCATGAGCACTGAATGACTTACGCCTTGTGGATGAGGAGATGATTATCCTTTGCTGTGGTAGCTTGTAATAGGAAGAATATTCTCAAAGCTGTCTCTTAAGCTTGCTGTTCAAACCTATTCACTTTAGGCTATGTATTGTGTTGAACTTCCTGGTACTTTATATTGAAGACACATTTGTCTTCTTAATCAGACAGTTTATATCTGCCAGGAATGTATTTGCTATAATGTAAAACAGAATTTCGATGAGGAGTGAAAGTAGGTTTGTTGTCGTTTTCTGCCAACCATTATTACTGTGAGAGGGAAGCACAGCAAGCCAAGCTTAAGCAGAGCCTTGAAGCAATGACAAGCTGATTCCTCTGTTTGTTTTGGCCCAGTGTTCTTCCTTTGGTTACAAAGCTGTTGTAAGCATGTGCTGAATAATAGACATATAAAGACTATGCTAGATAGGGAATATTGGCTTAGAAGATAAGATCACAGAATCATAGAACATGCCGAGTTGGAAGGGACCCTCCAGGATCATCGAGTCCAACTCCTGTCCCTGTGCAGGACACCCCAGCAGTCACACCATGTGCCTGAGAGCATCATCCAAACGCTTCTTGAACTCGGGCAGGGTTGGTGCTGTGACCACTGCCCTGGGGAGCCTGTGCCAGTGCTCAACCACCCTCTGGGTAAAAAACCTTTTCCTGATATCCAACCTAAACCTCCCTGATTCAGCTTCCTGCTGTTACCCCAAGTCCTGTCATTGGTCACAAGAGTGAACAGATCAGTACCTGTCCCTTCTCTTCCCCTTGTGAGGAAGCCACAGACTGCAGTGGGGTCACCCCTCAGCCTCCTCTTCTCCAGGCTGAACAGTCCAAGTGACCTCAGCTGCCCCTCATAAGTCATCCCTTCTAGGCCCTTCACCATCCTCGTAGCCTCCTCTGGACGTGCTCCAGTAGTTTGATGTCCTTTTTGAACTGCGGAGCCCAAAACTGCACCCAGTACTCGCGGTGAGGCCGCACCAGTGCAGAGTAGAGCAGGAAGATCGGCGCATCTAAAGGCCTCAGTGAGGTTGACAGCATTGTTATTCTGCTTTTTTGGGCAAGGGTAAATGAGACTTCTTGTTCCAGCAGTGTGTAGGTGTCACATGCGGGTTGAGACAGGAAAGCCACAGAGTTCTGAGGCATCAGATTTACTGTGATCATAGCTAGTGTCTGTCTCTAGAGCTGGGGGGGGAATGCAAATTGTTCTTTCTGAAAATGTCAAAAAACTTCTGGCCGCTCTGTTTGTTGACTGAGAAGGAGCAATTTTGAAATATTTTTTCAAATGAAATACTTACTACCTCCTCAAAAAAATTGTAGCTATTTCTATGTATGCAGTTTGTCCCTATATATTATCTAAGTGGCCAAAGACCACAGAAGGAGAGCAAGCATTCAAACGTTTGTCTGTTTTTCTGGCAGGATGGAGAAAAAGAAAATTCTCATGAAATCCAAGGTTGCTGCTCCTAACCTCCTGCGGGCGCTGCATTCTCTGTACCAGTTTGGCCACCTCTGTGATGTGACAGTTCACACACAACATCTCGGAATTCAGGAGGAGTTTCTGGTTCACAAAGCTGTCTTGGCAGCTTCCAGCAATTATTTCAAGGGGCTTTTCCTGCACAATGAGATGTTGGACACCAAGAATTGCACAGTGACTCTGCAAGACATTTACACGGAAGAGTTCACCTCCTTTCTAGAGTTTGTTTACACTGCAGAAGTGGAGATTGAAGCGGAAAAACTGCAGCGGATGAAAGAAATAGCTGAAAGACTTGAATGCAAGGATTTGCTTGACATTTGTGAAGAAGTGAAAGCCGAGGGCAGGAAGGGGTTAGATTTGAGCCTCCATCTTAAAGGTCAGCTGTGTGAAAGCGGTGGGCCACAGTGGACACGCATCCAGCAAGAGGAGAACCACAAACTGAGTGACTCTTCTCAAGTTGTGGCAATACCTGTGCAGAGGAAACTCTGGGATAGACAAAAGCATAAAAAGTTGCTGGCTGGCTACGATCTCATTGAAGGCCAACCAGCAAGCCTGACACGAGAGGGTACTGCTTTTCCAGAACCAAAATCCAGGACAGCAAAGCTCCCGAAGTGTAACAAGAGAGGTCCTAGAAGCAGACTCAGCATGGATATTGTTAGTCTGGAAAACGAGAATGGTCCTTCTCTCCCAAGTCAGACAGAGTCAGAGGAAGCCTGTGCAGTAATTGGGAATGCCGTGCCTGAGCAGTGGGAAAATGAAAACAGTTTAATTTCCAAATTTGCCCGTAAAATGGAGCGTAGGAAATCGCTGCGGCACGTGGCAAAAGTCTTGCCGCAGATCGCGTGCGAGACGTGCGACGAGTCATTCCGTGTCATCAAGCAGTACCGGTCCCACATGGAGCTCAAGCATGATGTTGATCTGACTGTCAAGTACAGCTGTAATGTGTGTGAGCAGCTCTTCTCCACCCACCAGAACCTCCGGCAGCACTGCCTCACTGTTCATAGCGACGAGCGGGGCCTCCCCTGCCTGTTTTGCAACAAGAGGTTTAAGCGCCAGAAGGACATCAACGACCACATCCGCAGGGTGCACGATAAGAAGGGGGATCCCCACACCTGCCCCTACTGCGACAAGGTCATCAGCTCCAAGTGTGGTCTGACGGTCCACATACGGACCCACGTGGGGGAGAAACCTTACAAATGCCAACGCTGCCCTTCCAGCTTTGCTCAGAGGTCTGCGTACAATGCTCACGTAAGGTACAGCGTTCTCTGTGTCTGTGTCCATGCACATGCAGGAAAATGTTATTTTCTCTCTAGGCACCAGGAGAAAAGTGTTCTGGAAGTTCTTGCTGAGTTAGTTCCAGAATTCCTTGGATCTGATCGGGAGTGTGTTGAAATCTGTACAGATTTTTTCCATTGACCTCATCAAGCTCTCAGTCCGGATTACTGGATTGAGGTCTCCCAGACTGGGTATTTAGGCGAACATTTCCCATTGAATCAAAGGGGACTTGTGCAACCAGATCTGTTAGGTGATTTTGGACACCTCAGATTCAGGGTTTTAAATTGGAGCCCTAAAAGAACCAGCGCATTTAAAATGCATAAGAAAACACCCATTTTGTAAACATCAGGGCAGTGTGGTGCTTTTTAGTGTGGTTTTCATGGGCCAAGATGTCCTGTGTGCTGTTTTGCTGGGTAGTGTGAGCTTCCAGATAGGCTTATTGCATGTTTCCTGACTGAAAAGAAGATGTTGAAATTGCACGGTAGTTTCCAGAGCTGCAGAAGCCACTGTACGTGTCAAACATCTCTGTATCCTGTGTGTGTGGTACAGGAGCTAGGTGGTTTTCTTCCCTGGTAAATAAGCATCAAAATTTGTTTGTAGTTCAGTTCAGTAAAGCGGAAGAAACATTCCAGATATGTCCCAAGTGCAGCGACGTAGCTTGCTCCACACGCTGAGTGGTAATAAGTAGAGCTAACACGCTGCAGCTGATGGCTTACAAGGGGGTGTATTTTGTTTCTGTTTTTCCATATAGGTGTTTAATCTATATTCCTCTTGTTTTAAGCTCATAATTTCTTACCCTGTCCACCATGGCCTTGCAGGAAAATTTGCAGTCTGTCCTATGTTAGTGGTCAGGTGATGAATACGTATACCTGAAAGGCACCATCTTTGATGAAATCAGACCTTTTAATTTTCTTTAATTATTTGGTCCAACTCTACACTCATTTTCCCCGTTCCCAGCTCTCCAAACTCGCTGTTAGTTTCTTAAATGGTGTGAAGAACAATTAGAAGGAAACAACTCTTCCTCTGAGACAAACATGTCTGAATTGAAACAATTAAACCTATTGAAGTTGCGCTCTGTTGTTTGTTTGTTTTAACAGAAAAATCCATGAGTCTGGGCAAGAGAGGAAACTTCTGCCTGTCTACTGGATGGTAGTTCCACCTGTGCATAGACCTAACGCAACGAGCTGTGATGAAGAGCCTGGCAGAGGGACGTGGGATGGGACATCAGAGGCTGAACGACGAAAGAGGCATGAAGAGACCGCAAATCATGAGGAAGAACCCGGGGGTTCTTCTGTTACTGAAGCAGACTGTAGCAATGAGCAAGAAGAACGGAAGCAGAATGACAAGGAAGCTGAATCAAGAAGTGAAGAAGAGAATGAAGATGAAGGTGAAATTAGCACGAAGGGCAAGGAGGAGGTAGATTATGAAGCAGGGTATTTGGAATTTGAAGATAGTAGGGATAATGAGGAGGTTTGTACTGAGGAGGATAATGACGATGATGAGTACTCTAATGAGAAGGATGGTGGAGAACGTGAATCAGATGAAGAGTTTAAAATCAAGAAGGTAAATAAAAGTGGGGTGAATAAGAAATCTGCCTATGTAATAAGATGTGATAAGTGTAAGGAGCAGTTTGTTTCCCGGAAAAAGTACGTGGATCACTGCAGAGATGTCCATCAGTGCTTGCCTGGGAAAGTCTATCAGTGTGACATCTGCAGCAAGTCGTTCGCTAGTTACAACAGCTGGAAGGAGCATCGAGCCTGTGTCCACACTGAAGAAAGGCAGTTTGCTTGCACCCTTTGCAATGCCACTTTCAAAAGAAAGAGAGATGTGAGGACACATTACATGCGGAAGCATGAAGGCAGAGTCAGACGCCCTCTCTGCTCTGTCTGTGGGAAGATCCTCAGCTCCCGGACAGCACTGGTGTTTCATATGCGGACGCACACAGGAGAAAAACCTTACGAATGTGGCATTTGTCATTCAAAATTTGCTCAGCCCTCCCAACTTAAGATCCATACCAGGTCAGCCCACAGTACTGCTTCTCCCCTTACCACTCCCTGCATGCCCAGCATGCTTCTTTTCCCTCTTCTGGAGGTCTGAGTAATTCTCCTTGCGTGTCCTTGTAACAGGAACACACACATGATTTGTTCTGTAGAATGTGTGATTAATTCTTTTACGTGAAGGCTTTGTCTGCAGCTGGTCATTGCATCACTTTTGGTAGGGATTTGGAAAGAGATGCGCCATCCAAATTTGTAATCAAAAGCCAGTCATTTGAGACAGTCTTCAAAACAAGATGATGGCTTTCACTGATGAGAAGTAGCATAGGCTGAAGAGTTAGTCATGGACCTCAGGGACCTGAGCCCTGCTCGCTCTTTATCACTCTGAGCAAGTCACTCAGTGAGGAACTTCATTTCTGTATGCAATACAAAAGCTGGATTTCTCATCTGGGCTCCCTCTGTAGTCACTGGAGCTAGACTGGATGAATTGCTCAGTGGTGGCTCTGCTAAATGTGTCCTCTCCCAGGAGAGGTGAATCACCCTGTGGAATTTCCCATCTTTCTCTAAACGGGGAGCCTAGCAGATAGCTAATAAGAGGAGGTTAACTGTTGCAGGGCTAAGCCAGGTGAGAGAAATCCTGTTACTGGAGACTGTGGAGCCATGCAATGGGAACAGTAGCTTTCTCCTGTCTTCTAAGTGTTCTTACAGGGATTTAGAAAATTCTGAGGCATACTGATTCAGGACCAGCAAAACATCTGAAGTGTCAAGGTGTGGTGTGACTGCAACAGAACGGTGGCTTCTGAGGTTTGTGTTGGGTAACTGGCTGTCTCATATTTGCAGCATTTTGCCTGACAACTCAAAAGTCATGTGTGTTTTTGCACATCCTACTCTTTGGATTGGAGTAAGGGAAGTCAGCACAGTGTTAAGACCAAACATTAGACTCGGACTTTCTCTGATTTGAGCTAGTTTTAAATCCAGACATCCAGCATGTGTTCAGAAATGCTGCTTGCCTGACTTTCCTTAGTGCCTTTTCCCTTAAAAATGGGAATATCCTGCTGGTTAAATTTGCAGGCCAGAGGACATGAGACGGGGGAATTGCGGGAGCCAAGAACGCAGGCCGCAGTGTCCCAAGAGGTCTGCTGCTGGTGGTGTGCTGGGGACAGTCTGGATGCACTTTCAGTGTCTAGCACAGCAGCAGCTTCTTGTCTTCCCCACTGCCTCCCTTCCAATGCTTATACTGTGAGCTGTAACTTGGGAAAGAAAGGTGGGTTTTATAGGGTCTGAGAGTGAGGAAAAGAGAAATGGGAATTTTAGTGCTTTAGTGTAGCGCTGATACTGCCCAGCACTCTGTTTCCAGAGTAAACAGAATGTACCTTTTCCCACTTAATTTAAAAAATCAAGCGTGCTGCCTGCAGTGTGTAGAACATAATTTCAAACACGGTATTTTAAGAATACACTACAAGAGCTGATTCATTAATCTGTTTTTCGCTCCATTTAGGTCCCACACAGGGGAAAAGCCGTACATTTGCGAGGACTGCGGGGCTTGCTTTGCTGATAAAGGCAAACTCACTGGCCACAAAAGGACCCACACAGGTAGGCATTAAACACTTCCCTTCCTCCTGCTGCATCCCGTTAAATGGCTGGAAATCACCAGCTGGGATTTGGAGAAGGCACGCACTTTTTTTTGTAAGTCCCAGAAGAGCTACCAGGAAGGAACTGTGAGGGATGGGAAGATACTTGAAAACCAACTTTGCAGTACAAAATCCTGCTGAAAGAATTCAGAGTGTTTTTCTCTTTCCTCAGGAGAGCGCCTTTTTAAGTGCGATGTGTGTGGAAAGCATTTTGCCACCAACGAGTACTTAAAGTGCCATAAGCGATGTCACATGGGCGCGAAGCCCTACAAGTGTGAGGTCTGTGAGAAGACGTTTGGCCTGAGAGCCTCGCTCGCCCAGCACAGCAACGTCCACGCAGGTACCGGAGCAAATTCATGCAGGCAGGGAAAAGAGATGGCTCTAGAAGCTTGGGTCTGAAGGACTTTATGGTTTGGATGGTGATGTTTTGTTCCAGAATCACTTTTATAAGCTCCTTGAATTAGGTGATGAGAAGCAGGGCTCATACCGATCCTGGCTCGTTAAGTAGGGCATGGTGTCATCTTGTATCGTAGAATCACTCTGGTTGGAAAAGACCTTCAAGATCATAGAGTCCAACCATCAACCCAGGACTGCCAAGTCCACCACTAAACCATATCCCCAAGGGCCACATCCAAATGTTCTTTGAACACCTCCAGGGATGGTGACTCCACCACTTCCCTGGGCAGCCTGTTCCAATGTCTGACCACCTTTTCCGTAAAACAAATTTCCTAATATCTAGCCTGAACCCCTGGTGCAACTTGAGGCCATTCCCTCTTGTTCTATTGTTTGTCACTTGGGAGAAGAGACTGGCCACCCCCTCTCTCCAACCCCCTTTCAGGGGGTTGTAGAGAACAAATCAGATCGTATCAGATGATGCTTGCACAGAAGGCTGGGGCCTTTTTTTGCTGTGGTTGCTGCCATTCCCCTTCCAAGATCCAGGGAGCTGTTCTCAGGCTTTCCCTTGCAGCCAAGAAACATTTATCACGTTACCTTAAAACCCAGGGCCTCAAGCATGTATCTCCTACGTACACCACTTTATCAATATTGATCTTTTAAAAGTTCTTCATGCTTTTTGCTTCCTGAAAGCAAGGCCAAAAGAACCTGCCTCCTAACTCCGTGCTCCGTGGGTGTTTGTTGTTCTTAGAGACCCGTCCATACTTCTGTGAGCAGTGTGGGAAAACCTTCACCCAGCAGGGCGCCCTCCGACGCCACCAGCGCATCCACACTGGGGAGAAGCCCTACAAGTGCAGAGCTTGCGAGAGAACCTTCACGGACATGTCCACCCTGCGCAGACACGCCTCGGTACGCTGCCCCTCTGCTGGCTCTGTGGCAGGCAGGCTGCGGGGGTGACATTAACTACTGGGAGTAGTTAACTGCCTTAATGAGGGTTCATAAAATCATAGAATCATTAGGGTTGGAAGGGACCTCCAGGGTCATCAAGTCCAACCTTTATCCCATCATATTCCTAACCATTAGCCCATCAGACCATGGCCTCAAGTGCCTCATCAACCCGTTTTTTGAACACCCCCAGGGACGGTGACTCCACCACCTCCCTGGGCAGCCCATTCCAGTGCCCAACCACCCTCTCAGGAAAGAACTTCTTCCTAATCTCCAACCTAAACTTCCCCTGATGGAACTTGAGGCCATTTCCTCCCGTCCTGTCATCAGCAATTGGGGAGAAGACACCAACACCAGCGTCACTACAACCTCCTTTTAGGTAGCTGTAGAGGGCAATAAGGTCTCCTCTCAGTTCACGCTGATGAATATTAGAGCTGAGCAATCCATCTGTCTTCTACAGACAGCTTTACAATCTGCATTCCTGAAGTGTGCAGTTTCCTCCAGCGGCACAGCAGCTCCCACTGCTGGCTGTTGGAGCAGTGCTCTCCCAGCCAGTTGTCACATTGTCTTCAAAAGGAAAATCCAGTCTTAGTGGTTAATTAAAATGTGTATTTTAGGGATTGAATCCTTTTCTTTAAAGAGGCGTGGTACCACATTTTGTATTACTGCAGTCTCTGCAGTCTTTTTAAGCCTCGGAGACCATAACATGGTGGTTTATAGCATCTTTGGGTTGCAGATTAATACAATTTTACATGTTTCCAGCGTTGTGCTGAAAAACGGATTGCTGAGCTTAGCTGTTTCCAGAGACCTTCGGGGCCTTGAGGTGACTGCTGAGACAGAACAGAAGGTTTTTTTCCCCGATTATGGGTTTTTAAGTTAATGTTTGCCTGTGTGTTAAAACTCTGGCTTCTTTTGGAAGCATTCCCTGAAAGCAGAGCCAGAAAATCAGTGCAGAATTGGCAAAATAGGCTTGTTCTTATTCAGACTTCAGCTTTTGTGTTTGAGCGCAATATCCCAGAGTTCACCCCAATTTTGCATTGGATAAAACCTTCAGTTGTTGAAGTTGTTGTTAGAACAAATTCAGATGTAATTGTTTACACCCTCCCTTTTTTTTCCCCCTAGATTCATGACCGCAACGCTCACTGGAGAAGTTTCTTAATAGATCTCACAACCAAAAAAGACCACAATTGGTCCAAAATCGAGACTCTCTCGGAGGGCTGTGTGGGTGAGGAGGTTTGGTCGGTTGATGAAGGTGAACGTTATAAACCAGACAGCGTTGTGGTTAAGGAAGCAGAGCAAGTGCCACCTGGCGACGGTGACACGGGAGGCGCCGATCGCTCCCTGCTCTACTTATGAGGGCCTTTCTCGCCACAGAGCCGTGCGGCCGGACACGGGGCTTTGTGTTTTTAATAAAGCTGTGCTCATCCCTCCCTGCTGTGTGGAGGGAGGGTTTGTGTCACTGATGTGTGTGCGTTGGTGTGCGGAGAAGGCCGAGGCGGCGGTGGTTAGGCCGCGTTGCCAGGCTAGGCCGCGTTGCCAAGCAACGCCCGTCGCGCTGCGTGACGTCACTTCCGGCGCGCCGCCGCCGCGGAGCCGTTGCGGGGGGG
>VZRW01009699.1:105297-127520 GCA_013398125.1 Aegotheles bennettii
GCGGGGCTGCCCGGTGAGTGCGGGGCGGGGGGAGGGCGTGCGGCTCCCTCAGCCCTGCCCCTTGCCGGTCGCCGTGGCCCGCTCCTCTCTCCGCTCAGCCCGGCGGCCGTTGCGCGGGGAGGTGGCGGGGCTGCTCCCGGCCCCCCCGTGCGCTCCTCGGCCCTGCTTGGAGGGAAGGGGAGGGCGGTGGCCTCACCGCCTCTGCTTGCGAGGGGCTTCCCCCCTCCCTGTTCCACTCCGGCCGGGCACGGTGGCTCCGCGGGCTGCAGCCCGTCCCATCTCCTCGGGCGAGCGAGGGAGCCTGAGGGAGAAGCCCGCTGAGGAGGAGGAAGGCAGCTGGCCTTGTGTTGAGCTGTGGGGAACCAGTGCCCCATCGTCCCGCCATGCAGGAGCCTCCCGGTCCGGGGTCAGTGCACCCCTCCGGGTGCTCTGCACTCCCCCGGGGGCTGCCGGCTGCTCGGGAGGTGCTCTGGCCTAAAACTGGGGCTGGCCGGCTGCTGCCCTCTGCTTCACAGCTTGGGCTGCTGCTTCAGCCCCACGGGCTGTGCCGGCTGTGGTGGTGCCACTGTTGCAACCTCAGTAGTTGTAGCAATGCCAGGTTGGGCAGATCAGTGGTGTTTTACCAGGCTGCGTGGAGTTGTTGGTGCAGAAGAACAGACAATCTTGTGGGTTCACAATCTGCTATAAATCCAGCTGGCTTTTTTTGTCTCTTTTCAGCTAGTTTTTCCTCTGGGAGAGGACACGTTCATGGTGTGTGATGGCTGACTGCATGCAGGAGTTGCTTTTATTCAAATCTCAGTTCTCCAGGCTGGTCCTAGTGAGCAGGCTGGGTTTGCAGGTTTTCAGGCCTTGTCTGTTTTAAGATGAACGTGTTGTCCTGCTGCCAGTGATGTGCCAGCCCAGCACTCAATGTGCTCTCCACAGGAGTGCCAACAAAAAGCCTTCGCAGAGCAATGTATCTCCCTGTGTGTGCTGGATGGCTGCTGCTCCTCTGAACAAACTCCATGCCAGCAGAAGGCAAGCGATGTATTTTCACAGCAGCTTTTGATTCTGCAGACACTGTGGTGGAAAGAACAGGAAGGTTTCTGTTTTGCAGGCTTAAGACAAAAGGAATTGGCACGGTGTGTCTGTTAGCACACTCACCTGCAGTCAGCTCCTGAAGCGAGCACAGTTACAGGCTTGGTCCACCCCAGCAGGAGAAGTTTGTGGCCTGGGTTCTTGTTTCCTGCTGGGGATCGTTGTGCCCTGCGTGTGACCACAGCTTTCACTGGGTGCTCAAGTGGAAAACAGAGGGGTGGTTGTGAAATAATGCAAGAAGTGGTTAAAAAATAACGGTACCAGGGAAAAAAAGGTGTGTTTTTATATCATTATTTCAGATAAAGCATTCGATGGGTCTTTGCTTAATTCACTCTCAGATACGAGGAGTGCCAGCGTGTCATGTGACTGGGAGGGAAAATGTCACAGAATTACTGTGGAGAAAAGGAAGCAAAGTTGAAACATCATTTTTTTTGCTTATTTATAAGAATCAGATCACGTCCTTCCTGTCTGTGTAAAATTTCTGTCAAGCCTACAGTGTAGCATTAGGGTTTGCTGGTAAAAGTGGGCAGTGTTTGGAGATGCTTGGTGAGCCCTGAGCTGACACGGGTGATTCTTTGTCCCTGTCCTGGGTATTTTGTTTTAAGTGTAGTAAATGTAACTTGGCAACAGTGTTTTTTAGGTATTTATTAGAATAATGTTAATGGCACGATTTAAATCTTAAAATTAAAATTTTGCTGAGCTGAAGATTCAAAGGTTAGGAAGCAGGAAGGGTTTGGTTCTGAGGATAATTTTTTCTGTAGAATCAAAGGTTTGGGTGCCCGTGGTGGGTTGTGTTCCGTGTTCCCCCACCTGCATGAGGTTGTGGAAACCATTCTTTCCTCAGGTCTTACCTGCCTTATTTGTAAACTCCTTGGGGCAGGGGCTCCTGGTGGCTCTTTACTTTGTGTAATATCAAGTCCATGAAGCATTTGCTTTGTGTGTCTACTGATAACCTCCATGAACCCATGTGTTTCATAGCTCTCTGTTTTGCAGTTTCTTGTGTAGTTGTTAGGAACACAGTAAAACTCAGTAGATTGCAGGGGGGTGCTGCTCAGAGTGTCTACAAAGTTCATAGAAATATTGTTTGTTCTGGGATCAGACGTTTTAAAAAATCCCAATAACTTCGGTTCTTCTGGGAACTTGGGAGCAGCAGTTTTGGGAAATGCAGCATCCCCTGAACAGCAGCGGAAATTGTGAAGCCCTGATGAGTCTGCAAATGGGCATTCACAATTTAGAGGCTGTAAGGCCATTTGGAGGGATGAATTTTTTAAAAAGAAAACACTTTGAGGAAGCTTTATGATTTCTTAGGCTTACAGCTAGAGAATACCATTATGCAGCCCCCTATGGTTGGTTAAGTATTTTGAATTTTATCCGAGTCCTGTTTAAAAGTCTTATCTCAAAAGCCTGGTTAAGGAAGTGTTGTATTTAGGACTGCAGTTAACTTTTACTTAATCTTACCTTTCTTCTACTGCCTGATTAGGATGGAGAATAATTTTCTAATTCCACATGCCTTAATGAGACTGTTTCTTTTGATCTTCCTCTGTTTGCTTTGTCCCTATTACAGGTTCTCGTAGTCTCTAGTGTTTCAGGTAAAATTACAGTGGAGATTTGAACTCCAGTTAACTTGAGAGAAATCTCTGTGTGTGACTGGCAGCAGGTTTTTAAGTATGACCGCTTAGGGTCACACCTTTTGAAATCTGCACTTCTAGCCAGGCTTTTCACAATGCTCCTTTGAAAGTCTGGTCACTTAAGCTCAATCACCTTAAGACTTAAATCTGAAGGGAAGCACTCTCGAAAGTCTGGGTGTGAGTTCTGGCTGCTGAAATCTTTGAGTTTTGTTTGCTTCCATGCAAATAGCTAACGTGCAGTGTTGTTAACAGCTTTTTGCAGAGAGAAGAAAGATGGAAAGTAATGCAGTTTTGCTGGAATCCAAGTCCTCTCCTATCAACCTGCTGAATGAAATGCATCAGCTGCGTCTCCTGGGTCACCTCTGCGACGTGACTGTCAGTGTGGAGTACCAGGGTGTCAGGGCAGAGTTTGTTGCTCACAAGGCTGTATTGGCAGCAACAAGCAAATTTTTCAAGGAGGTGTTCCTTAACGAGAAGGGCATGGATGGCCCAAGGACCAACGTCTTCTTGAACGAGGTCCAGGTTGCTGATTTTGCTTCATTTCTTGAGTTTGTCTACACTGCTAAGGTGGAAGTGGAAGAGGATAGGGTGCAGCGTATGCTAGAAATAGCCGAGAAGCTGAAGTGCTTGGACCTCTCAGAAACCTGCTTTCAATTAAAGAAGCAGATGCTTGAATCGGTGCTGTTAGAGCTGCAAAACTTCTCTGAATCCCAGAATGCTGAGGAAAAGAGCACAACCCAGCCAAGCGTTTTGCTGGAGTCCAAAGCAGGAACTGTGGCAGAAGCTGACCAGGCAGACTGTCCTCTGGAGCCTCCCGACTCCCCAGCAGACAGACCCAGCAATGGAGTGTCTCCTGAGGTGCCGGCTACCAAATCAAAAGAGAAAATGGACAAAAAGAAAGAAATGATGAAGCCTCCTTTTGCCAAAATCAGAAGGGCGAGTGGGAGGCTGGCTGGGAGGAAAGTGTTTGTGGAAATCCCAAAGAAGAAATACACGAGGCGGCTGAGAGAGCAGCAGAAGAACACAGAGGTTGCTGCTGAAGAAAACAAATATCCTCAAGACCAAGATGTGTATGATATGGAGAGGGAGGAGGAGCAAGCGGAGAACAACATCAAACCCGAGAGCGAAGAATGCGATGGCAACCTTGAATCAGAAGACAACCTGAAAAAATCCGAAGAGGATAAAAAGAAACGGGGCAGTAACTTCAAGTGCAGCACGTGCAAGAAGGAATTCCTGTATGAGAAGAGTTTTCTCAAGCACATAAAGCACAGCCACGGCATCGCAGCCGAAATTGTTTATCGGTGTGAAACCTGCAGTCAGACCTTTGCCAACCGGTGCAACCTAAAAAGCCACCAGCGCCATGTCCACAGCAGCGAGCGCCACTTCCCTTGTGAGCTCTGCGGTAAGAAGTTCAAGAGGAAGAAGGACGTCAAGAGGCACATTCTCCAGGTTCATGAGGGTGGTGGGGAGCGTCATCAGTGCCAACAGTGTGGAAAGGGGTTGAGCTCCAAAACTGCCTTGAGGCTCCATGAAAGGACGCATACAGGCGACAAGCCTTATGGGTGCACAGAGTGTGAGGCTAAATTTTCTCAGCCTTCTGCACTTAAAACACACATGAGGTATGAACAGACTTAACTGGCCTTGTTAGATTCTGGGGGGAGAAGCAGAATCCCCTGGAACACACCTTGGGCCTTCAAGTGAAGTGGGGATGTAAAACATGACTGGCTGGGAAGTGTCCCGTTTTCCTTTTTTCATAGCTTTTTTTTGGTTTTCCCCCTGCTTTTCAGTTTAAGGGAGTTGCTGTAATTTCCTTCGAGTCAAAGTAGAGGTGCGTGGGCCAAGGCCTGCTGCTGCTGAAGCACACAGTTAACTTTTCCCACGGGAGTTGACCTGCTAAGAGCCAGCAGGACATTTCACATGAGAAAACCAACCCCCGTGCCAAATTATTTGTAGGATTAGGGCTGTAATCATTTCAGCTAATTTGCTGCCTCTTTATGGCCAATAGAACGATGTTATGCAATAAGTATGAAAATATTCTAAAAATATTTGGCCTTTTATTAAACTGAGCACCAGATTTGGGTGCTGAGCACTGAAAACAACTGATAACGTGACCAGGAGCAGGGTGAGGCGTTGCCATCTGGACGTGGGTGAAGCACCAGGGGCACCCACACGGAGCTGATTCAACCAGTTGTAGCGCTTGGGTTGCAGTGAAGCTCCAAGGTGGAGGTGTGAACGCACGGTCTGGAACGTTCATGGGAACGTTCATGTTTATCAAAGCAAAAATTCCAGCTGCTAAGGGTTTCAGCCTGCTTTGGGAGTACCAAAGCTGTCCTCTGCAACCCAAGATCAGAGTGTAGCCAAGGAGTAAGCGTGGAGCAGGAGGTATAGGGGAAATATCCCGGAGCAGCACTACTCAGGCCCAGGAAGGGAATGCCGTAGTGTCAGCATAGTCCCCGGTGGTGTTTTCCTGCAGGGCAGAAGGGTTCCTTAGCCACTGCTTTGTGTCACTGCCCCTTTCAAAGTCTTTACTCCCAGTGGTAGCAGCATTCTAGCAGAGTTTGCTTTCTATGATGTCATTGCTGGTGCAGCTGTACTCATCTCTTTTTCATCACGTGTCCTTTCCTAACCTCAAGTAACTGCTTTGTGCTGCTTAAAAAATAACTTTTCTGGCGTAAGTGGGGTTTCTCTTCCATCGTGTACCACTGTGAGTATTCAATAAGCTCGTGGGATGCTGGACACTCGGTGCTCTCCTCGCTTGTGTACTGTGACAGTCTGTGGTCAGAATTTCACATCTTTCTGTGTATAGTTTTACCTCCTGTTGATGTATTGCCATGGAAACTGGCCTTGGTTGGCTGTGTTCCAGCAGCACTATTTTAAAGAGCCCTGCAAGCGTGCACGGGCTCAAAATTTAAGCTGGGGATACTGGTATAGCCAGCAGTTCTGTAAGCTGCCTCTCCTGCACACACGGCCGTCCCCAGGAGATCACACTGCAGGCTCAGGGTGACAGCGAGAAAAACGACTGGGTGCCACTTTGTTCCAGAATAGCCAGTGACTCCCTGCTCGGTGTCCCCACTGAAGCAGCGTGCCCAGGAGCACATCCCTCACGTGCTGTGTAGGGTGTTTGATCGATAGTGTCAGCGATACGAAGATCCCAGCTTTACTTCAGATCCCAAGGTGGTTGTGTTTTCCTTCCAGTCTGCCTACCCGGGTACGAGTTTTCTAAACTTTACTCAATTTTTACCTTTAAGATTTTGTTTTTGCCCTAAAGAAATTCCTGGATCTGGGCCTTGATCGTGCGGTGTGTATGTGATCAAGCAATAACAGCAGCATTGCAGAAACCACAATGCAGAATGTGTTTTTAAACCTAGTCTGAAGGTGTTTTTAAAAGACACTGAAATCTCATGCAGGCACATGGTTGCTCTTCAGGGAGCAGCCACGAAGTGAAGACAACTCGCGTTGTACTGCGAAGGGAAGAGCTGTACCTCGCTGCTCTAACGTTGCTTTCTCATTTCAGAATCCACACTGGTGAAAAACCTTTTGTCTGTGATGAGTGTGGTGCCAGGTTCACCCAGAATCACATGCTTATATATCACAAACGATGCCACACAGGTAAGGCTTGCTCTTGCAACGTGCTGCGTACAGGAGGAGGCCAGCTCTGACACCAGGAGATCTTATTTTCATTCAGAAAATGCTTTTTTGCTGGTTTTTGTATCAAATAGATGGTGGAGAGAGTAGAAGGAGCTGATTAAAGAGAAAAGGGAGTTCCCATCTGGCTGCGATCCCATGTCTGAAGTGTGGACTGAGGCCACTTTGGATAATCTTCAATATCCTACGATTTGTCATCAATAAAGACTAGCTGAATTCTTAAGAGAAAAATGATTTCTCTATACAGCTGGAACAGTTATCCCAGGGAATATAAAACTGCTGGTTTGGCTTATCCTGATCAGCAAAGAAATCTTTTTAAAGGACACATCCTTCTCCTGGGCATCCTTTGTAGTATAAATTGGTGGTTTTGATTGACCCTTCATACCACCCACGAGTTGCGGGTGGTACTTTTGCATCTCTCAATTGCTCTGCCTTAAGACTATCTGCCTTCTGCCAGTAACTTGTAACTAAAGGTGGATGGCAGAAAACATTAAATTACAATGGAATGTAATTCCAAGAACACTTTTGGAGGCACGTATCACTAAAATTGGCTGCTTACAGATGGAGGCCTTTCATCAGCCTCATGTTTGTGACCAGAGTAAACCAGAATACTCCAAAGGTGGCGAGAAGACTGCAGGCTACAGATCTCCCTGGGCTTTTCAGCCACTGTGTGCTGTTGGGTAGGTGTGGTTGCCTCACCCTGCAGGGTTTGTGTGGACTTCTTGCAGAAAAGCCCTGTGCCTCATGCAGAGATCAGAGATGGCCCATTCAGACCCTTTGTGAGACCAGCATGTTGCTCATTTGTATCTAACAGCGCTGAGTTCTTGCATGTGATATTTAATAGCATTCTCAAACACTGTGTTGGTTTAATTCTCCTCTTGCTGTAGGGGAAAGGCCTTTTATGTGTGAAACATGCGGGAAGAGCTTTGCCTCGAAGGAGTACTTGAAACACCATAACAGAATCCATACTGGATCCAAACCGTTCAAATGTGAAGTTTGCTTTAGGACATTTGCACAGAGGAACTCGCTTTACCAGCATATAAAGGTTCACACAGGTAGGAGATGCTTTTTTGTGTGTGAAACAAACCACCACAATTTAAAGACCTAGACCTCGTGGTTGCGTAATTCAGACAAGATTTCTCAGCTAGGGTTTCCCAATACTTTAATTCCTACCCTGCATGCACATCTTGATTCTTGATGCAGTGCGTTCTTTCATCCACCTCCCTTCTGCTCGCACTCCTTGTGCTTCTCACTGAGTCACAGCAACTCTGAAATGCTTCCAAGAGCTATGCAGATATTGTTAATAATGCTGCTGGGGTTACTGGTGACAGAAGAACTGTGCCTGTTTTAGCTCTGAGCAGAGCACTTGTCTTGTTCTTGTCTGCTTGCACACCTTTCATGCTTGCATTCTCTCCTGCCCAGATTGTCTCTTCTGTGTCTGTTTCATTCCCACCCGCTCCTCTGTTTTTTTTGAGTGGAAAGCAGTGAGCACAGGTACAACAATGCTGACTTTCAGATGGTGCTGTGGGTTTTGTGTCAGTGTGGAAGGACAGGAGAACAGTCGCTCTCACTCCACAACCTTAGCATTCCCCTCCATTTTACGTTCTCTTGCCATGCCTCTGTAGAGGGCCAGCACTCTGGGAGCAGGGTTTTATCCTGTTCTGGAATGTCATCTCTTGCCATCTGTTAGAAAGCTTTTGGATACCCTTTTTCTACCTAAGCAGGAGACTCTCTAACCTGGTTGTTTCAAAAACTGCTCAATCCAGTGACTGTAGCAAGGCAGCTTCTGGTGTATTTGGAGGTCACCGTGTGGTTGTGAGTAGCTCTGGTGTTCATGCTCACAGCACTTACCTTGCAATAGGAAAATTGTATCCCAGAACAGGACTTCAGTTGCTAATGGAAAAACATGTATAAAAGAATGTGGAGACTTCGAGTGGTTGCACAGACTTACACAGGCTCTGTAAGTATCTGCTTACTTCGGATGTGCCAAAATTCACCCAACTGTGAGAATTCTGAAAACATCTTGTTTTTGTTCTGAAGATGCTTGTGCATGCACCTCCTGTGCTTCAGGAGGTGATACCCGAGGTCCCCCCTGGTGTCACCGCTGTAACGCTGCGCTCTGCTTGCAGGAGAGCGGCCCTACTGCTGTGACCAGTGTGGGAAGCAGTTCACACAGCTGAATGCGCTGCAGCGTCACCACCGCATTCACACCGGGGAGAAGCCGTTCATGTGCAACGCCTGCGGGAGGACTTTCACTGACAAGTCCACCCTCCGACGGCACACCTCGGTAGGAACCCCTCACCCCACTGTCTCGTAGCCCCAGAGCCTTCCTCCGGGGCCACGTACCCACCTGCCGACTCTGTCAGGCCTGGAGGGGCCTCCTCTCCGGTTCCCGTTGGAGTTAGCACGTGGTCCTCTCTCTGACGTGGCATCACAGTACTCGCAGGGTTTGTGTTCAGCCCCGAGCCTGCAGTGAAGCCATCCTTAATCCATCATGGCATCCCATGTAGGTCACGCCTGAGGGCTGTTCAGTGTTCCCCACGCAGGAGAACTCGCTTTCTGGGCCAGGCTCTCTGCCGGAGCCGTTAGATGCTTTATGAGTGCAGGAAGCTCACCAGGGACACAGATTAGTGCCTCGATCTATACTGACCTAGTTTTGTGGGATGAAAAGGGAGACCTTTTCTTCCAGTATCAGGTATGGCTGGATCCAAGGTTTTGCCTCCCGGACAGTCATCATGTGTTCAACCTTCTGGTTTTTGGTTGGTTTTGTTTCAGATACACGATAAAAACACGCCCTGGAAGTCCTTCCTTGTCATTGTTGAGGGAGCATCTAAGAATGACGAAGGTCACAAAACGGAGCTTCCAGACGAAGAATACGATGTGTCACCTAAAATACCAGAGAAGCTGCTGTCTTTCTCTGAGAATGGCCACTACCAGAACGTGACTGCTGTCCCGGGGAGCGTGACTGCGCTGCACGACAACGGCTCTGCCACGGGAGCAGACTGTAAGTCCGACGGGACTCCGGGCCCCCAGGAAGCCCTGATAGCTGCCACCCTGAGCGAGCTGACAGTGCTGCACACGCACACAGACACTATTCAGCCGCAGCTTCACGCTCTGGTGAATATGGAATGATGTGGTATTTACAAATCCTGACTAAGCTGCGCCCTTTGTGTAAGTCCTTTGACTTTGCCAATAACCTGCTGAGGGAACTAAGGGGAAGCTGGAGCAAGGAAGCAGGGCTAGACGTGACAGACATGCACTGGATTTCCAGAATTTCCTCCAAAAATCCATTACCCAGCTCCATCTCCTGCAGGTAGGGCAGAGTAACACCACACCAGGGTGATAGCAGAAGTCCCAGGAAGTTTATTATTCCCTACGAGTTAAAGGGAGTTGGCTCTAGCTGGCCTGCAGTAAAGTAAGTCCCTGCGTTAATGTGGGTTATGAAGAAGGTGGGCGTTTGATTTGAAGTTGATTTGATGACACACGTACCATCAAGAGAAATGATGTTGTGTTTCTCAGCCTTGTAGCTTAGTGAAATTAATTGTGTTTTCCCTCGTGGAAATCCATACACAAAATCAGTTTTACTAATTCGCTTTTCAGGAAATGTTGGTTTCTCTCTGCTTTTGCCAAAGATCCAAGCAGTGAGCCAGCTCGCTCCTGGGGAATATGGGTGGGAGCAAGCTTTGGAAAGACCTGGGGTTTCATTCCAGGGGGTTTTATTCTCTAGTTGCAGACTGGGTGAGCGGGAGCCAAGGGCTGTGTCTGTGCTGGCAGCGGTGTTTATTGCTTTACATCTCGGTGAAACCTGGTGTGGTTTGACACGTGCAGTCAGTCCTCATCTTCTCGGTGCTCCAGCTTACGTGTAACTCTGTTAATTAAGAGACCAAAACATCTCCTGTACAGATGCCTACAAAAAGTAGCACTTCAGCTGGAAAAGCTGGCGGAGGAATGGCTCCCTGGCATTTTCCTGTTAACTTGGCTCTAAGCCCCTTTCTGCTGGTCCACACGGCTCATTGATGCTCTTTTCTCCACAACCTGCTCTGAACTGCAGACCTACTTTTAAATGAAGTAATACTCCAGTGGGAAAAGTTAATTACTGATTTGCTATCGAGTTGCTACAGCTAATTGCACAGGTGCGAGAGTCTCGAGAGGTAAATTCAGTTACAAACAGGAGGCAGGCAGGGTTCATATCACTAATTGGCATTAAAAGGTGCAGATAAGTGAAAAATGCACTGGACTGTTCAAGGGATTTAGGTGGTTATTTCCCAGAGCGTGGACACTTTGTCTGTAAGGCTGTGCTGCCATCTGAAGGGCAGTTTTCAGCTGGTTTAACTCTCCCTGGTGAAGTGGGGGTCATCACATCAGTGATGAATAAACTTACAGTGTGAGGGTTTTTCCTGATTAGCACCTGCTGTTAAATTTCAGTGGAGTAACCCTGGCAATGCCTTTTCCATGTGTGTTTTAAGCAGAGAAACACGACAAAGTGAGCAAAGGGACAAAAGGTCCCAAGTTTTTCTCTCAGCCCACGCTCCAGAACTGCAGCTTCCCACCGCCTGCTCCAGTGCCCACAGGGTTTGGATCCCAGGGCCAAGAGTCACCGTGAGAATCGCACTTCAACTGGGGCACTTCTTACCAAGACAGCCAGCTCCTTCCTTAACTGCTCCTCCCCTTCCCCAGGAGTACATCCCCTGCTTCTCCCAGGCACAGCCAGGAGCTGGGAAAGCTGGTGCACAGGGAAACCCGAGAGCCTTTCTCTCCCCAGGGTAAGCATTTTCCTGCGTTCCCTTGGCTAACACTGAAGCTGAGCTGGGATGAGAAGTTAATTTGGTTGCCTTTAGCTTAACCTCACTGGAACACCAGGGAGAATTTGGAGGTTTTTTTCCTGGTGTAGGGAAAGAACCTTTGAGACAGTTGGCACTGAGAAAATGACTCCCTGTTTTGGGAGCAGGTGTGGATCAGCAGGAACTTGCCGGGATGGTTAACGCTTCAAACTCAGGACCAGATTCCCAGTGCCGCCATGTAAAGATCTGTAGCTTTTTCTAATTAATTTTCCTGTTTTTTCTGTTTCTCTGTATTTTAAGATTAATGTAGTATTTCCACAGAAACTTTCTCAGCTGAAGCTCTCTGGCAGCCTGCTTTAGGGCAAAGGTAAGCACAATCACGCCTTGTCAGGGCCCATTCTAAGGCTTAGGGGTTGGCAAAGCAATAACGATCTCCAAAGCGTGGCACAGAGCTATTTTTGAACCTTAAGGGGATGTCGGATGTGTTACCACAGAATCGTAACTTAATCTTACAGAAAGGGAATTTTTTTAAAGAGAACATTTCCAAGAGGTTATATTTGAAATATTTATTCAAGCCACGCTGTTCCTGTTGAAGCTCAGTATTCGTGATGACCGGTGTAAAGAGTTTGTAGATATATTTAAGGTCTGAGCATTAGTACCTGTAGCCAGGGAAGCTTTTGTACTCCGTGAATGTACGGGAGTGAGTTACGCGTATGAATGGTTCTTATTAAAATATTGAAATCTTAAAGACCAACCCTTCCAGTGACTTGATGATCAAATGTTTCTATACCCTCCACCCACTGTGAAGGCCCTAGGACTGGGGTAAAGCTGTATCAGGGCTAAAGCTGAATTATTAGGTCACCAGAGTAGCTGCAAGAAGTGCTGTGTGTGCCCACTGGCTTTTATCACCCCACAGAGCCCTGGGTCAGGCTCCAGCTTCAGCCTTGTGCATTTCCCAGGAAAGAACACTTATCACTACTTACATTCATGATTTTCACTTTATTCATGTACAGATTCACACAAAACATTATATTCTTGCTAAGGCCATTTCATTAATAAGTTTTCATAGTACGGAGTTGTGTACTGGGGGGGAAATACAGCAGAGTGGCAGATTGTCATTTTAAAACTGTCACAATTTACCACTGACACACCGGAGGACATGCTGCAGCCTACTTCTACAGAACTAACGTTTGTATTTTAATGGTATTAACTCCAGAGCACAGGAACAGACACCCAACCCCCTGGGTACCATCTTGTGGTGCACCCGCTCCATATGCATCTCATCCCAACTGTGCATGATACTGACAATGGGAAAAGTGGACAAAGGAAGGCGTAAAATGCTCGCCTTGGTTCTGTGTGACACTAGGAAAATGAAACCTCACAGCCTGTGCTTCCTGTGCTCCAAAGGTGCTGGGTACAAGTCAAGACAAAACCCATCAATGCAATGGGTCTTTGCTCACAAAAGGAAACAGGTAAATTAAAAACAGTCCCAACCCCATCCTTTTACCACAAGTAAAAAACCCACACCTTTGGGCCCTCTTGCCCAAGATGAGCCCAGATCTGCAGCTAACCCAACTTCAGCAGCAAGATTACCTACCTACCTACCACGCTAGCTGTGGCCTAGGCCTAGTATCTTTGCTGCCCAATGGAGGTGGCACAAGCACACGAAGGACAGCAACGGGACACCCTTGCTTCTGATGCGCTGAGGTGTACACCCGTGTCTCAGGTGGACACAGCAGGACCACAAACTGAATTCCCGGTATTTCTTTGCTATATTTGTGGGGAAGACAGACATGGCACATGGTGGGCTAAGTTAAAGCGGCAGTTTTGTTGCAGACAGAGGCTGATAAGGAGCAGCAGCCTTAGAAACACAGCTGAGGAGGGAAGGGACTGAAGCAGCAGCACTGTCCAGGCTTTTGCAATGCACTCACCTTGCAGTTCCACACATCTCACGGGTCTTTTCTATGGTGGTAGGATGCACAGAATAGGCTACAGAAAATAAGCGGCCAGTGAGCTCAGCCAGAAAATCAAACATAAATCATTTGGCATGCACCAGGAGTGGTTTTTGGTTTGCGTTTTCTCAAGCCAGTGGTAAAGTACCACTGTAATAGAACTAAACCCCTTAGACCAAAAAGCCAGACTGCATTTGACTCAAATATCTAGATTAAAAACAACCTGAAGAAACTGTCTGCCAGAATGTGAGCAGAGACAATTGCTTTGTCAAGAGAAACACAGGGCAGCAGTGCCTGCTGAAGCCGCCTGCTGGGGGCTACTCCCATACTCCTGCTCTGGCTATGGAAAAGAGCCTACTTTGGCAGTTGCGCCAAATAAAGCAATTAATTACTTTTTCATTCTTCACATGTCAGCAGTGCAGCTGAAAATCACTTCATTGCAGAGAAACACCGAGCGCCAACTCCCACTGACAAACTGCACAGGCTCCCGAGTCCTCCTCAGTAGATACGCCTGAAATTATGGGTAACTTAAGCATCTCTAGGGAAACAAAGCACTGCACGGAGGAGCCTTGGGTGCAGACGTTTTGAAACACATGGCTAAAATTACCATAGGAATTTTTAAACGTGTCTACACCTTTTCAAAGCAAGCTCAATTCATCTGTCACCCAGACAACTCAAACAAGGTGTTCTGTCTAACCAAGTCTCAGGCAACACCTTCGCACGTCGCAAGTGAGGCAGCTTTGCCAGCAGCAGTCAGAAAACAACCTGGGTGTTGCCTGGTGCATGCACAAGACCTGTGCTAGAGACAGCAAGTGAAAGCTTGTGTAAATGAAAAGTTAGAAAAATAGATCATTACTCAGGTCAGGTCATCTTGGGGTAGGAGGGATGGGATGTGCCAAAAAATAAAGTGGAAAAATAGATCCAAGAAAATATAGAACCTTGCATTTTATAATATTTAGATCTGAAATACAAAATACACCATTATCTAGGTCTACTCACGACAGCCAACACCAACCTAAGCAGTTCTGTCCCCTAACACATACCGCGCTCAGCACTGGGTCGCTATCTATTCTGTAAGTATATGTGCACACGTATCTGTATAGGAAGTATACACACACATGCACACTCTATGCAAGCATCACAAAGCCTTTTACTAGCACCATTTAAAAAACTCAATCATTTAAAAACAAACAAACAAAACAAAACAAGGTCCAAGCGTGTCCGACCGAGGTCCATTGAGAACAGAAAACTGTAACAATAGAGCGATTATTTGTACTGTGCTGGCGCGGACAAACTATTTCCATGCTGGAATCAATGGTGCTGAGCCTTACGACAGAACAGCAGGAAAGAACAGTAGCTGCAAGTGCAGGCTTTGGGCTCCCAGCTAACAAAACCAAGAAGGGATTTCTGCCAGAAGAGCTGCTTTCGCCTCCAAAACACCTGCCAGTGCCACCCAGAGCATCGCTTCGCATCTACCCATGTTGTCACGACAAAGAGCAGGATACTAAAGGAACACACAACTCATCGGATTCATAAGCAACAAAATAAAGCTAAATATTGTATCACGTATCCCATAGTGGTCCTTGGCGGTAACACAATGACGGATTACTTAGGCTGCATGCCACAAACACCACGCATGATTCACTTCAGGTCCCCATCCCCTTCTCCTTGGATTGACTTTTTGATGCGAAGCAACATGGTTGTAAGCCACTGATCCAACCGCGATATCGAATCGAATTCTTTAACCTGTTGGGGGGGGGGAAAAAAAAAGAAAAAAGGTTTAAATCAAGACATTAGAAAGCAAAGGAGACTGCTGCAAAGGAGCACTCTGCAGCTCTTGATGTATGTTTTTTTAAAAATCTACTGATCCAAAAACACACTGTCAAATACCAAAAGGAGCTAGAGCAAAACCAGGTGGGATCTTTACATAACTCTCCATAATAAACTAGTAATTTTAAAGCGTTAAGTTTGGGCTTTGCTAGAGCACGGGGCTGGAAGCAGCTCTGCTAATGCCCAGCTGTTTCAGGACAGGAAGGTTTAGCAGTGACAGACCCATTGTTTTGCTCCACTGGACTCAGTCACAGCATATGGAGCTCAGGCAACCCGTAACCCAGCATCGAACAGCACGCACACGCCCCAAAAAAAAAGATTAAAAAGGAACAACCTGCCACACGAATGTGCCTTAGTACATTTGTGACTACTTACTGCCTCGGTGTACGCCTCGCAGTTCTGCTCCTCATGGGCTTCCAGCAGTTTCTAGGAAAACACCATTAATAATTAGAAAATACTCTGTTACTGTGTGTTCCTGCAGGGCCAGTGCCAGGTATCTTGTCCCCAGGAGAGAGGGGACCTTGGCACCCACAGCCCAGGGCACCCACGTCTCCAGCATCAGCACCTTTGCAGCCTACTCAAAACCACCTGCCGTGAGCACAAAAATGGTTTGGGGCTCTTAAGTGAGCTAGAAGAATCATCCTGCTGCTGCAGCTATGCCATAAGCCTGGCACAAACCCAACACCAAGTGAGGTTTATGTCCTCCAAAATGTTCAAATCAACAACCAGACCTATAGCAAGGTGGGAAAGCACAGAGTGAAGGGCAGCGTGCCTTTTCAAGCGTGACTATTATTTAACACTGGCCTTACTCACTTTCAATAGCTTGCACTCCCGTGAATCTGTGAACGCTGGGAACATTTCTTCGTATTTCTCAAGCGCCAGCTGAAAGAGAGAAGCCAACCCTTAACACTTTGTAAGGGTTTACAACTACTTTGTAAGTAGTTGCAACTACTTGCTTTGTGTTTCAGCTTTTGCCCTCCAGTCCTAAAACCTCACCGACAGCTTGGGGAAGCATTCACAGCAAATCCAACTCAGCACTACGGGGCTTCAGTCCATGCAACAGCCACACAAATTGGTTAAGAGGGAGGCAGAAAGCTTGGGTTAACCTCTCTGAGCCCACTGACCTTCGCGTTCAGCTCATCCACGATGAAGTGGCACAGAGCAGCTTTGAAGAAATACTCTTTCGCGCTATACTTGAGCAAAGGATTATCCATCGTGTTTGTTCCAACCTGGGCACAAATGGGTATTGTTAGAGTCAGGAAAGGAAACTGCATCATTAAGAACTGAATTAAAAACAGACCAGCTCACTAAAATGACACACAGCACCACAGAGTTGTCTGCAAATAAAGACCATGGAAAAAAACATCCATGCAAAAAGTTACTGGGAAGCCAGACAGACTTTTAACTAATCCCAGTGAAGTCAGAGACCCGCAAGTAGCTGAGAGAGTGCACCCGTGCAGCCCATCCGCTGCAGTTTGGGAACCACACTGGCACCTCGGTATCTGATGCAGAAGGGGGAAAGCAAGTCACCTCGGTGAAAACCTGCCCCAGTATTAATCCTCCAGAAGTACATAAGCAGCACTGCAAGTATTCCCAGGGGAACACCTGGCACTGAGGCCATCAAATTTACAAATTTTGGGGGAAATTTTCTGCCAAATGTATTTATAAATACCAAAAGTGTACTTGGGAGATTTCCTTCCCCCTGCTTCCCCCAGCCTTTTCTGGAAACAAGAGAATCTAGGGATAAAAATGCCTTCGGTAAGTTAAAAGCAACTCTTGGAAGTGAAAGGCATCATCGTAAAGGCATCATCTGCCATGAAATAATGATTCAGAGCTTCTAGGCCACAGCAGTTTTGCAGGATTGACACACTGACCTGCTTTTCATTTTCAACAAACGTTTGCCCCGTGGGCTGAAGCACGCATCCTCACCTGCTCATAGATTTCTATCGCCTTCTGGTACTGCTCCAGCTGCGCAGCATAGGCAGCCACCTTCAGCAGACACTTGTTGGCTGAGCTACAATCAATTACAGTGTTAAAGTCAGTAACTGTGTCCCAGGGAAAAACGAATCCATCCCTGCACCTCCAAGCATGACCAGTACTACTTAGCGTGTATAAAAGCGGGACCCAAAAGCTGCAGATTGGGGGAATTTTCTTTTTAACAGCCAAAATTAAAACAGACAGAAAGGCAGGATGAGCTTCAGCTCAGCACAGACCTGGTGCTCATGTTCAATTGCTCCATACTTTCTCTGCCCCCAGAACTGGCACCTCAAACCAGACAAGCCTGCGGGCACAGTGAGAACCTCAGACAGAAATCTAAGCAGGACTTGGGCACCCCACCCAAGGACATTTCAGAAGAGGCTGGCAGGCAGTGTGAGAGCGCATGGGCCATCTAGGACAACTCCCTGCCTCCAGCCCTTCCCTGCTGTGACTCTTTCACAAAGACCACTTGCCTGTTGGACTCCTCTCCTTTGTAATAGTCCGCAGCCTGCTCGTAGTGTGCAATCGCCTGGGGACAGAAACAGCGTGCCTGAATGCCACTTCTGAAGCACCATTTTTGGTCAGACTAGCATATAGCAACCGTGTTCACTACAGCTTTTCCATTCTGCATGCAAAGGGAGTGGCAGCACAGCACACGGTGGGGTTTCTGGTGGAGCCAGATGCTGCCACACTCAAAACACGAGGCTGCCCTTGGAAATTTGACCATGAACTTGTTAAAAGTCCTGAACTTCAGGGCAGATTTAATATAGGTGACACTGCTCTTGAGGTAATGACTACAAACAGGATCACAGGGTGACAAGGCTTCTGCCAGGTGTGCCACAACAGAATAAATCACTTAAGAGAACAGCCCTGACATAGCAGGGCTGGATTTACGTGGAGCTGCCCATGGAGAGGCAACACTGAAGTTATTAACAGAGATAGATGGGATCCAGTGAAGTGGGGCTGCAGAAGCAAGTGATCATCTATAAAATAATACCCAGAAACCATCAATTTTTGTTCTGCAAACATCAAGCAGCAGATTTGCAGCCAGCTGAGCTGCTGCAGGATTCCTACTCAGTTATGGGAACCAGAGAAGGTCAGTGCTGAACTGTGCATTAGAAGTACCAGCAGGATCCTTCAGGAGCATCACAAAATAGCTACAAAACTGCCCCACAAAGTGCTTTTCAGGTGTGAAGCACCACTTCAGTGGAGAAGGTTTCTCACCTGGGCGTTTCTGCCCCCTGCCCTGCTGTTCCTCAGCAGAGGGGCACACAGAGTCAGGATTGCCCCACAAGAGACCTGTGCTGGGTACATCATCACTCACCATTAACACTGACTCCAAGTTATGGGTGACTTGCACCTACGTCAAGCAGCCCAGTGCTGGACAGGAGATGGGTTTTATCGGCCGCGGTAAGCTCGGCGCTGCTCTGGCAGGGGAAGGAAATGCAGGCGCAGCACCTGCAGCGCAGCCCCAGCAGTGCCCAGCATCCCTACCTTCTCAATGTCTACCAGCTCGGCCTCGTAGATCTCTGCGATGGTGATGTGGTGCTTGGCAGCGATGGTGAATCGCCCCTGGAGAAGGCAGAGGTTGGATGTGAGATGGGGGCTGCCCCTCCCTCCGCCCAGCACGCACAGCGTTTACCGAGCTGCAGCCGTCCACGAGCTGCCAGTGCAGCTTCTTACCATGTCGGTGTAGATATCGATAGCTGCATTTAAGCAGTTGATGGCCTCTGCAGCATGAGTGTTCAGAAAAAACAAAGTCAGCCAGCACGTCAGACTGCCCAACACAAGACCTCCCCCTTCCAAAAATCAGATCCCAGCAACGTAACTCCTCATCACATCACACACTGGATTCTCA
This sequence comes from Aegotheles bennettii, assembly GCA_013398125.1. Lineage (NCBI taxonomy): Eukaryota > Metazoa > Chordata > Aves > Caprimulgiformes > Aegothelidae > Aegotheles > Aegotheles bennettii. Next base: position 124,046 of record VZRW01009699.1, read on the forward strand.
GGTAAGTACCTACTCACACATTTATGTCTATCTGTAACAACAGACATAACATTTCCAACCCCTAAGACCTACAGAGGTCACTTCCCCTGCATTTTTGTACCAGCAGATCGAATTCCAATTCCCCCCTCCCAAACAACCCCATCTCACCCACACCCTGATGGTTTGCCTGGGCAAGAACTCCAACGCTGAAAGGCAACAGTCAAAAATAAGGATGGGCAAAATAAAAGCCATGTGTACCCTCAGGTTTGCCAGGCTGCATTCTCAAACAGAGCAAAATGCAGAACACCAACCTCAGAAACATGCAGGGCTACCATCTGCTAGGAAACGTGGGGGTTTACAGTTATAAAACGGCTCCATCAGCCCTGTGTTAGCTTCTCCAACCCCCCGCACATGAACGCACAGGTAACACCGGTAGGCTGGCTCGTGTGTGTCCAAACACTCCGACAGGGTACGGGGAAACAGAGGTCTTCTGGAAAACCACAGCCCTGCTTTCACGACCAGATTGAAAGAATCCAGATCCTTTATCCTCAGCCCATCAAAGGTGGGTCCTGGGGAAGCCCCTGGGAGCAGGGCTGGGATCCAAACCCGCCTTAAGTATTCCTTAAGACATGAGTACGTCTCTGCAGTCAAGCTAAGCCAGGAAAGAAGCTACCAAGGGGCTCCACAACCACCACACTGGATTTTGCCCCCCTTACCTTGTGGGTCTGCTTTTTTGTAGGCATTCCCAGCGTCCACGAAGCTGGTGGCCGAGTCGTGCTTGCTCTGCAGCTGCATGTGCAGCTTGGCCGCCTGACAGAACGCGTTCCCTGCGGCTGGGAGAGAAGCACACAGCGACCCCTTGGTACAAGCAACGAGCCCAGCAATGAGCAGTGTCACCACAGCAGCCAAGCACACATTGCTTCCCAGGACCCGGAGAGAATCAGAGGTGCCACAACCCCAGACTGTGTTCAGACACTGCTCATCTGCCAGGGGACGAGTCCGTCCCCACAGGGCACAGCAGCAGCATCCCAGCTGCACACTCGTCCTCGCTACTGGCCATGCCCTGCATCTACTGGATCAGCAAGGGGGACCCCTTGGACCTTGGAATCCTCCAGATTTGATGTCCCATCCCAAGGTATTTCCTCACTCATGAGCAGACCCGGGGAAACACCCCTTTCGCAGGCTTCCCTGCGGACTTACCGGCTTTCATTTCAAACTGGTAAACTGTGCCCTGGCTCATTTCACATCAGGAACACTCAGGTGTTCCCCTCTGCCCACCCTCCCAATATTTAAACCATTGCAGGGCCGAGCAGAGGAATTGCATCACCACAGGGACCACCCTCATGGAAACAGGCTGGGATGTAAAACTTCACTGCAGGAAGATGCTTGGGCACTTGTGGGTCACCCCAACATCAGCCACCCTCCTGGCAGCCCCCCAAGGTGAGGGCTGTACTCACCACTCCAGTTTTTGGCGATCTTGAACATGTTGGCAGCCCTGGTGTACATTTCACAGGCTTCCTCCACCCTGGTGTTGCCCCTGAAAACGCAGTGAGAGAGTCCCTGAGGCCACATGGGAATGAAACACCAGCCCCAAGCTGAAACAGGGCTTGGGCTGTTGCAGCCCCACGTGCTCGGGTGACGTGGCCCCTCCAGACCCCAATTTTCACACACCATGTGAGCATCACGCTGCTCAGGAGGGGACAGCTGGCTCTGGGGGACCGGCACCCCGCTGAGAACAGGGAGCAGGCAGAGATGGCAGGTACCAAATAACCAAGCCCCTGCTAGAACCAGGAGGCCAAGTCCTTCATTGCATAAAGCAGGGATAGGAAAGCAGAGGGAAACCCACTCCTGAAGTGACAATGTAGGGTTCGTCACGTTCCTCAAGAGTTTGGAACCCAGAGCAAGCCCCTGTCTGCTTTTTGACTCAAGTCCCTGCTTTTTTGGGAAGGAGCAGCTGGCTCTCATGAGCCACTCAGCAAAAACAGCTGCAAAAAGAAAACTCTAGCACTCAACAACCTACTGCATCGTTCAGGGAACAAAACCAAACATTGAGAGATGCTGGGCATCTTGCTGGGGAAGGACAACTCAACCCCAGTCTAACCAATGGGGTTTAATAGCATAAATTAATCATTTTCAAGGAGCTGTGCTATCTCAAGATATAAATTAGATATTTTTGTTGATGAAATTCAGATGTCCTCATGGATTTACTCCTGCAAGCTCAGCACTGCCCTCGGTCCTGCTGACCCCGCAAAGGGCAGGAGGTGAAACCATTTATCACCACCAGTTTTCTCCCTCCCCTCTCCTGGCAGACAACCACGTTTCATTTCGAAGCACAGGCTGGCTTTTTGGCCCACTCTCCCTTGCTCTTGAAAGCTGCCTTTGGCCTGAACTAACGCCAAAGGAGGCAGCGTGAGGTAACACTATACCCTGCAAGGTGCCCAAAACCCAGCGATTCTCCGGCTTTTAGTCTCAAAAAAAGAAATAAAGAAATAAAAAAGCACTTTTGCAAGCTAATGGAGCTCCTTGGGAACAGCCTGGCTGTCGATAACGCTTTGGGCCGGGCACTCAGCAGCCTGAGCACCCCCTGGCACCAGGAGGACACAGAGCCAAGTCACCCACCACCTCCTCTTCCATCTTAAAAGCATTTTTTTCTTGTGCCTGTTTTTAGCCCAGGAAAACAATCAATTTGCCTCTCGAAATCTCTGCCAGCTCACTCTGAGGATTTTCAGCAATTTGCCGCCTGGATTATGACCCCAGAGCATGCCCTGCCTGGTTAATCTGCTGGAGCCAGGCAGGACATGATTTATAAAACTCCTGCTTTTAGGGCTGTGGGCACTCGGTTTTTCCAGGCTGTTGTTTAGAAGCATCGAGGCCTCCACGGAAGCACCGCTCCATAGATGCTTTTTTCTGAAAAATAATGTTAAAAAGAGCCATGAGGAGGAAAGCTGGAGGTGGCCAAACCCGCTGCTCCTTCTGAATCCTTCCAGGCACAGCTCTGGTGCCCCCAGAACATCCACAGAAAGGCCAGGAAAAGGAACCTCTGCCATTTTCCAGGGGTATCGCTCCCCTTGGCAACCCCGACATTTGGTTCCAACCCACCCCAGAGCTGCCAAAGGCTTCCAGCAGGATGGGAGGCTTCGAGCCCCCTCCCCGCACCGCCGGCAGCGGCCCGAGGGGAGCCCCCGGGTGCCCTCCGGAGGGATAAGGAACCCCGGGGGGGGATTACGGGGCATGGAGCCGGGATGAGCCGGCGCAGCTGCCATGGGGCGGGCCTGGGGGACACCCCCACGGCCGGGGGGGCTCGGGGGGGCGCCCCGAGCTGCGAAGGCCGTGGAGCAGCGGTGGGGAAGGGGAGGACGACAGCGCCGCAGCCCGGCTGATCCTCGCTGTGCCCCGGGGGGGCTGAAGGAGACCCCCACCCGCGCTGGGGGGGGCGGGAGAGGCGCTGACAGCGCCCACACAGAGCGCGGAGCCGCTCCCCGTGCGACCCCCCCCG
>VZRW01009699.1:127918-166470 GCA_013398125.1 Aegotheles bennettii
GGGTGCATGAGGCATGGTACACCATGCATGGGGCATGAGGCATGGTGCACCGTGCACGGGACGTGTTGCATGAGGCACATTGGACCATGCATGGAACATGGTGCAGGGTGCATGAGGCATGGTACACCATGGACGGGACATGTTGCAGGATGCACGGTGCATGTTAGAACATGTTGCTTGAGGCACATTGGACCATGCATGGAACATGGTGCATGAGGCATGGAACGTGGTACATGAGACATGGTGCATGAGGCATGGTGTACCATGCACAGAACACGTTGCAGGACGCATGGCGCATGAGGCATGGTGCACCATGCATGGAACATGTTGCATGTGGCACATTGGATCATGCATGGAACATGGTACATGGTGCACCATGCACAGGACGTGTTGCAGGACACATGGTGCATGATGCACCAGGGATCATGTTGCACGCTGACCGCATTCACGGGAGAACGGAGAAGGCAGAAATCCCTGTATTTATGGTTTTCACCCTGGTGAAGCTGCCCCAGCCTCGCTGTTTCAGAGCCGAGGCCCAGCAGCCGAGGGAACAGCCCGGCTCTCGGCGGGCTCGGTGTGAGGAGGGAGCCCCCCCCAGCGGTCTCCGCAGGGTTTTGTGAGGCCCCCTCACACCCACAGCGCCCCCGGACCGGGGCGGGGGGAGGCGGGGAGCACACCGGCTGGCACAGCCCGGGGATTGAGGTGCGGGAAGGGCCAGGATTTAAGATAAACAGGCAGCTGTCCCCGTGATCAAGCAGATTAGCGGCGCGGGGCGGGCTGCTCGGGCCTGAGGCTGCGGCTGAGGGCGGGGGAGGCGGCGGAACCGGACTACAGCTCCCGGCGTGCCCCGCGGCACCGGACTACAGCTCCCGGCGTGCCCCGCGGCACCGGACTACAGCTCCCGGCGTGCCCCGCGGCACCGGACTACAGCTCCCGGCGTGCCCCGCGGCACCGGACTACAGCTCCCGGCGTGCCCCGCGGCACCGGACTACAGCTCCCGGCGTGCCCCGCGGCACCGGACTACAGCTCCCGGCGTGCCCCGCGGCACCGGACTACAGCTCCCGGCGTGCCCCGCGGCACCGGACTACAGCTCCCGGCGTGCCCCGCGGCACCGGACTACAGCTCCCGGCGTGCCCCGCGGCACCGGACTACAGCTCCCGGCGTGCCCCGCGGCACCGGACTACAGCTCCCGGCGTNCCTTCCACCCTGTCCACCACAGGAACCGAGTTATGGTAATCAAGGTGTAATTAATCCCCCCCTGCACCCCCCCGTGGGTTCATATCCCAGGTATTCCCCTTTCCAGGCAGGACACGATGGAGCCTTTCTCTCTCTACGACCTCGGGTTGCTGACAGAAAACAAAGCTCTTCAAAGGATCCTCTGCCCCATGGCTGCACAGCTCTGCCATCTCATCCTGGCGCTGGAATGGGAAGGTGGGATTTGCCAGGTCTTTCCCGATTTAGGGGAGAATGCAGAAAAATTAGCCAAAGCCACGGCAGAACTCGCTTCTGTTGCAAGAAGGTGAGGTTGCTGGGTGTCTCCAAGGTGGATTTGGGGGCTGGGAAGGAGGAGAAGGAAGGGATGGAAAAGAAACTGTCAGGGAGCCTGCCTGGTGTTCCCTACCTACACCCTGCTGGGGAGGTGGGAATGCCGGGAGGGAGGGATTGGGAACACAGGGAGGAAGGGATGGGGGATGCAGGGAGGAAGGGATGGGGAGTGTGGGGAGGAAGGGATGGGGAGTGCGGGAAGGAAGGGATGGGGAATGTGGGGAGGAAGGGATAAGGTGAGATGGGAGAAAGCAAGGATACCTGCTTGGTAGGGGCATGGCAAAGTAACACATGTGGCTGATTGTTGTGATAAAGCCCAAGAACACGCCGTGCTACCCACCGAGGCTGGCACTCATGGGATGGCAAAGAGCTGAGCCCAGCAGCTCTGTTCCAGGTTGGCCGAGGAGTCCAGTGACGAGGTGTTGAAGGAGGAGATGTGTCCTGCAGCTGAGTCCCTTGTCCTGGCAGGGAGGCGTGTGCTGCTGGCAGCCCGCAAGCTCCAGGTACAGCCGAGGAACCGCAGCCTCAGGGAGGAGCTGGCTGCCTCAGCAAAGAGCGTCTTGATGGAGACAGTGAAGGTAACGGTGGAGTGGACAGTGTCGGAGAGAGCAGGGGAGGAGGTCGGGCTGGGACACAGCAGTGGCTGCAGGGAAGAAATAGTGAACGGGGATTCCTGAGGCTTAGCCACTCTGACCAGTTTTTCTGCTGTTTTTTTCTGGTTAGATCCTTCAGATGGAAGATGCTGCTGGGGTGAGGAGGATAGCTCAGGCTGCCAGCTGGCTTTTGGAGTGCCTGAGCGTGCTGCGGGATGCAGGGGACGTGCCAGGACTGCTGGCTGCTTTCCAGGCCTTTTCCGAGGCCTTGCTTCTGCTGAGCAATCTGACAGCAAAGCGCCTCAAGGAACTCGGAGATTGTCCTCGACAGAAGAGCTTGGCCCAAACTTTGCAGCTCCTTCAGAAGTGCGTTCCTTTGCTCCATGCAGCCAAGCACAGCGATCTGAAACACTCCCGGGATCAGCAAGTCAGCCTGGCCAAAGACCACGCTTTCCAGCTGACGGAGAGGACCATCACAGAGCTTACCTCCCTGCTCATCGACAACACGGGCAGCAAGGAGCCACGGCACAGAAATGGGACATTCTCCCAGCACGTGAGCAGGCTGCTGGCTCTCCTCTCTGGCCCAGACCCGGCGCACCTCTCCGACAGCGAGTTCAGTGCCCACGTGGAAGCAGTCATTTTCTACTGCATGCTTCTAGCAGACTCATCCAGGCCAGATCTGAAGCTGGACCTGGTAAAACACTGCTGGGTTCTGCTACGGCTGAGGAAGACCATCTACAGCCAGCTAAACCAGCAGGAGGGAGGGCCAGGGCAAAGCTGGGGAGAAAGCAGCCTGGAGAAGGAATGTCACACCCTGAGGGAGGAGGTAGAGGCTCTCAACCAGGCAGTGCTCACAGCTACCCTGTGCCAAGTCCTCAACACCTTCTTTGAGGGTAAGGAGCCTCTGAGGCAGTTAGTTGAAGTGGCCCTTAGACTTGCTGGTCCAGGGTGTTTTCCAGCAGGACAAGGAGGATTTTTAAAGAAGCTTCAGCCCCTCACTGCCACCTTCTTCACACATGCCCAGCAGATGCTCAGAGTGGCAGACTTTGTTCTGGCCAGGTGCACCAAAACCCAAACCGCTAGAGAGATTGGAGAGTGGGTGGTGTATTTGAAGAGACTCCTTGCCAGTCTCCCTCTGCTGCTGGCAGAAATGGGCAGGAACACGACCCAGACGAGCACCACTGAGCAGCTGCAGTCCTTGTACCGTGCCTGGGCTGGAACAACAGAAAGCCTCTTGTGGTGTTTTGAGGAGACGGTCAGCATGCGTGAGTTCCTTCAGCTGTCCGTCCGGGAAATGGCCAAGCACAGGGAATGGTGTGAGAAGGCCTTGGAAAGTCAGGAACCTGAGAGGCTCTCTTGGCACACAACTCGCCTCACCAGCTGGGCTCGGTGGGTGGTTGACGCTACCACCAGGTACGTGGACAAAGCCACAGACCCCATTTTCAGGAACGGCTTGAGGGTTTGGGTTGAGCAACTGGCCAGCTCCATCCTTGAGCTGAAAGCGGTCACAGCCCTTTGTCTGGAGAGACTCTCCTGCCTCCAAACCAGGGATGTCTTTTCAAAGGCAGCAAGCTGCCTGATGGATACTGCTCACCATGTCCAAGATGGGCTGGATGGGTCCAACCACCCAGATATCCTCAGCCCTCTCCGGGAACAAGTGCGAAGCACTGATGTTGCAAAGGGGCTTAATCTTGGCCTGGCACAGACTGTGCTAAAAACCACTACGGGTGAGGCTGCGTTGCAAGAAGACATCTTCAGCTGCTCACCGCCACGAGCAGGTAACTTACACCCAGACGCTGTTCCAAGAGGAGAAGATACACACCCTGTCATTGAGGCTCTCCTGGCAGCGACCAGAGCCCGTGACCCAGCAGCTGTCAGCACTGCGTGCTCTGCCTTGCTCGAGCTCTCCGATGGCTGTGTCAACACGGCGAAGGAAGCGCTGCCTGTTGCCCAGGCTCCCCAGCTGGAGACACTGGGGCAGTACCAGGAGATTGTATTACTGACACCATGTGTTATTAGCCTGGCCAGGGAAACAGCCCTAGGGCAGCTTCAGCATCCAAGCAGACTTCTCCAAGCAGCATTCACACTCTCCAAAAGGATCTGTGAGACCAAAGAGTGCCTGGCAGCCGTGGCAGGCTCTTGGTATAGTCTGTCTCAGCAAGTATTTGGCTTTATCTTGTCTGCTGAATTTCTGAGCAGCAAACAGGCTTTGGACGAGACCATGATGGGTTTAGCAGGAGTGGTTCAGTTAGCAGGAGACATTGCAAGCATGGCCTGTAGTAAGGGAAACTGCATTTCCCCCGATGTCTGCGAGAGCTTTCTACAGGTCCAAGCCAAGTTTTCCCGTGCTCAGATGAACACCAAAGTGTTACTTGAGAAAGCAGCATCCTTCGAGGGCGCCTGCAGCGTGAGGAAGGCCGGCCTGGAGCTGCAGTGTGTCCAGTGGGCCATCAGTATGCATGTCCTCCTGGTTGCTGTGGATCGGTTCATAGGCAGGGACATCTTGTTCCTGAGGGAGCTGAGGAGCGCTGTGAAGAACAAGCTTTGCTCGCAGAGCCTCTTGGCTGCTGTGTCTGAGAACTCCCTGAGGCTGCAGGAGGCTGCCTGGCTCTCTTCCTTGTCCTGCCCTGAAGACCGTGGTCGCAGTGAAATTCTAGCGCTCAGGGAGGAGATAAAGGTGCTAGTGGAAGCGTTACTAAATGCCTCCAATACCCTCTCAGTCTCCCCACTCTCCACTGCCAGCTTGTACATTCGCTTTGAGCTCCTGCAGAGAGACCTGGCCCTCAGGGCCAAGGCGTTACTACTGCACCTGGAGAAGGTCAATGCCGAATACCTGTGGGTCATCCAAGATGTCCTTGGACCAGCCCTGTCCCCCCTCTCTCAAGAGGAGAGGGAGAGGAGCAAACTGGCCTTTGAAGAGAAGGCAAGTCAGCTAATGGCCAACGTTCAGTGGGTCAAAACCATCCTCCACGATGTTCTGAAGGCCAGTGCTCAACTGCAATCACAGGCAGACCTGCTCTCCATCGCAGACCACCTCCTGGTCCTCACGTCTGACGCAGTGGGCAGTGCCAGCCAGCTCTTCCAGAGCCACCAGGACAAAGGGGATCTCCACCTAGACAGCATGGTCTGGTACTGGTCAGCGAAGGCGCATTACCTTGTCACACAGCTTCAGGCTGTCCAGGGCATCAGTGGACATGTCCTGCAGCTCATCAGGCAACACCTGCAGAACGTGGAGGACCAGTGCTCTCCAAGACAACACAGCAGCATAGCCAAGCTCTTCCCAGCCCCAGAGGTTGATGCTCTGAGCCACACCAAGTCAGCAGAAACCTGCCTGAGCAGGAGCAGGCGAACAAGTGGAGCTGTCAGGGAGGCACGTGACATGGTACAGTAGCTTTTTCCCTCATCAGCTCTTCTATCAGGGTGATGGTCAGGGCTGTCAGCCAGTCCTGGCACTCACACCATGGAGCATTAAGTAAGTGATGCTGGCAGGGACCTCTGGAGGTCAGTAGTCCAACACTCTGGCCACCTTCAAAGGTAGATCAGGTTGCTGGCTGCCCTGTTCAGCTGAGTTCTGGATATCTGATCTGATGGACACCCTTGCATAAATAAAACCATCTCCAAAGCGCAGTGTGTGAGGAGCAGAGGGCTGCACTGCTCTCCCTCCCCTGAAACACTGCCTGCCTCTGTTCAGCTCCTCACCTCCCAGCAAGCACCAGCAACCCCACTCCCACAACAACTGCTGTTGGTTGTCAGGAGCTAGCAAAGGCTTCAGTACACGACCCATATCACTCAGCAGAGTGGTTTGGAGCACTTAATTGTACTTCTCAGCTGCGGGTGCTGTCAGCTCACGTGACAGCTCTCACCCACCTGGAGATAGCTCCAGGAGCTGGGATTTGATAGTCCCACCATGGGTGAAGGCAAGGGAGAGAAGGGCTGGTTGGGAAGGCAGGGCAGACCCAGTGAGGTGGTGGGCAGCTCTCCCGTCTCCTCTACTCACCAAAAACTGCTTCAGAAACACGCAGGCAGAGACATCCTGGCATCGGTGCATCCGCAGGTTCCAGGCTTCCAATCTGTTCAGTTATTGTCTCAACAGCACCAGAATGGTCCTCCCAGCATCTCCCTTGCCAGAAGCCCTGCAAAGCATGAGAGGGAAGACAGTGACACGTGGCAGGGTGGCCCCCGCAAGATCTCCCAGGTCACCAAGGACATGGCAACAAGGATGCTTCACATGACTCAGTTCCTGAGGAAGAAGGGCCCCATCATGGTATGGAGTGTTTCACCCTCTCCACCCCAGCATATTTAGGTCCAAGAGCGCAGGCAAAGCCAGTGACAGGGCTGCCTGTGCCTGCTGAGACCCCTGCATTACCCCACTCTTCTAAGAGTGGTGCTACATTTATGCAAAGCACTACAATTACTTCCTCCTGATCAGATGTGAACCTGGTGTCCAGTCTTTTCCATGTTTCAGAATATAACCGGGCTTCCTGGATGCTCCCCTGTCCTGCAGGAAAAATGGTCTTTTTTCTCCTTCTCTTCCCAAACGTATTTCTTTCTATTTTGTTTTAGAGCAAGGACCAGCTCGTTGCTTGTGCAAGGCAAATGGCTTCTGACGGGCAGGTGTTTGTTACGTTTGGCCGGATCATTGCCAAGCACTGCCTCGACAAGAGGTGCTCCATGGAGCTGCTGTGTGCCACAGAGCAGACCCACACCATCAGCAGCCAGCTCGGCATTGTGGCCAGGTTGAGTTGCCAGGGTCAGGGACAATCCCTCCTAAGGCTGGTGGCCTCCTTCTCAAAGGAGTTTTGGAATAACTGACTGAGTGCTGGCCACTCAGGGGAGGCACACTGATGTTCTTCCAGTAAAATCCTTTACAATGTCTTTTCAGGGTAAAAGCAGTCACTGGAGAGAGCAAGTCCTCTTCTGAGCTGCTCGTGAGCAACGCGCAGAACCTAATTCAAGCAGTTTTGCACGTTCTGAGGGCAGCTGAGGCAGCGTGTATCAAGGTAAGTTAATGCTGGTGGCATCAAATAGGGTAAGGATGCCTAAAGCGATGTTTTTATTTCATGTCTTCCACTCTCATTTCTACACATCTGTCCAGGCACTGCATCTGCTCTGTCACTGCTACCAGCTCTGAAGTCATCTTTAGCTGGTCCATTTCCCATTTCATTCTTGGATAAGAGAGCAGCAGTGCCCTCTTGGAGGCCTTTATCTGGAAATAGTCCACAGCAGTCCTAGCCTTTATGTTGTCTCAAAACGAGCTCTGATCAAAACTCCCAAGAGCTCCCCTTGCAGCTTCCAACAATGGCTGATTGATCCAATTGTAAATAGTTTGTGAGCGTAGACTTTACCTGAAACAAATGCAAACACAACCAGGCTCTCCGCTGATGCAGCCTCCTACATAATCCTACAACTTCAGCTGAGCTCCAGCACATCTTTTTTTTGAAAGAGACATGGTTTTGCTTAGAACTCTATTTGATGGAGAATCAGCCAGAGGCTGGAAAAGCTCCTCCTGGAGTTAATTGCCCATACTGTTAAAAACACACTATATATGTCCCTTATTTACTTTGCTGGTGTGAGCCTGAAGTAACCAGCCATTCCTTTATCTTGATTGTCTAGATTACAAAGTCCTGCATGACCTGGCTTTTTCCCTTTGGAAATGTTCCTACTTATCAATAAACTAACTCTTCTGTATTCCTTTTATCTCTCTGTAAGCAGGTTTCATGCACTTTTAAGAATTTTAAGCATTTTTTTTAAGCATTAACTGGTAGAGATGGATGGTCACACACACACAGGCTCTTACACCATTTAAAACACTTTAAACAAGTTAATGTACAATTAAAGCATGAAAATGTTTTGTCTCCTCCTAACAGGGTTTGCGCCAGCCCCCGCCTGACTCTGAAGAAGAAGAAGTAGCTGCTTTTTGCATGCAATGGAGAAAAAACCTGTTGTGGCATAGAGCCAAGGAGTCTTTAAACTCAGACAGGGATGAATTAGGCCTCCGCAAGACCCGGACAAGGGCTGAACCCACCCTGACAGCTATGGTGCAAGAACAATCACCTCAGACCAAGTGTCCAAAACCTATTAAAGGACATACAATTATGGGCAGCCACCTGTAAAAACAGGATAGAACTTCTGCTGGAGGTGAACTGTGTCACTAACCGGCCTCAGCAGAGAGAACGTGGCCTGTGCTGTGCTCCTCCCAGCTCACATCTCTTCCGTTAGAGCTGTTCTTGCAGGAGGACTGAGAGTGCAAGGCCTGAAAAGGCTTTTGTGTGCTGGCTGCTCCTCCTGTCGCAAATTCCACCCTGCAGAGACACTGCTTCCTTCTGGCAACCAAACAAAGAGCACAAGAAAACGATGCCACACACCAGTGCATTTCCTAAGAGGCCCCTTGCCCAGATGGCATTTGAAGTTGAGTCGTAAGAGGCGACGCTGAGCTACAGAGGACACAGGAGCTGGGGAAGAGCTTTAAGACCCAGTCAAAGGGAAAACAGAAGGTTTCCTGTTAGGGAAAACATGATTCACAGATCTTTGTTATTTGGCATGGGAGGCACTCTGAAACCATTACTTGTGTCTAAATGGCCACCAGTTCTTTATATTTGTGTAACCCATGCCCCCTTCTAACTGCAAGCCAGCTCTGGCTCTTGTGTAGTCAAGTGAGGGTTATTTTTCTTCTTTAGCAAACATTGATATAGGGAAGAAAGCATTTAACAACATACCTTTGTTGTATTTTTTTCTATAACTGCCCATTCTGTGTTACCCAGCACCAAAGATGTGAACAGAAGGATGCAGGAACACACTTGTAGCAGCACCAGCATATCTGGTTGGAGCAAAGGGTTTTGTACAGCTCACCACAAGCAGCCTCAGAACTGGGAGGTCTTTCTCAAGCCCTGATCTTTAGCACACTGTGAATCTTTTTCGCAACCATCATCTTTTTTAGCAACCATCACCTTTTGTTCTAGGAGTAGCAATCCTAAATGCTGCACAGGAAGGGCAGGCAGAGATCCAGAATCCTGCAGAAAAGCCAGTGCATGGGGTGGAGCTCATATGCAAAATACAAACTCGGGGGGGCATGAAAAAGGCATTACAAAACCTGGAGGGACGAAGAACTGGATGAGATGGAAGACTGAGGGATAGGATTGCTGACTTTTGAAATGCAAAACAGGAATGTAGTTAAGTATTCCGTATTCTGGAAGAATAAAGTGGTTGTATTTGCAGTATGAAGGATTCATGTTAGTCTTTTCATCATGGCAGAAAAATACTAGAACAGGCTACCTAGGGGGGCTAGGAACCTCCCTATGAGTGTTTTTCCCAAAATTCCTCTCAGCCCCAGGACTCTCTTTTACCCAGAGTAAAACATTCAATGCTGATGATGGCTCACCTTGTAGCTACAGGCTTCCAGAATATCCAGGACCAACTGCTCCTGTTCCTTCTCTCCACATCCATGCTTCACAGCCTCAGGGCACGAGTTGCAAGTGTCTGAGAGGACCGCTGCTCTGTGCCAGCATACTGCACATGTGGAAGAGACAGAAATGAGCCTCCCCTGCAAAACACACAGATCAGTCTGCACAGTCAGATCAGACTCTACTTGCTTGGTGGCTGCAGCCCGTTCCAGCCCACCTCGGTGCAGCAGGACTGTCCCCACCTTCCTCTTACCAGGTCGTTTCCCGCTTGCACTGTAGCAATGAATCTCCTCCGCGTTTCAAAAGAGCAAGCGTAGACTCAGAGCAGAAATCTGCAACAAATAAACCAGGGAACACAGAGGGAGGGAGAGGCCCTTAGGGACCTGCTGGCTGGGCATGGCTGGATCTGGGAAGAAGGAAGGAGGTGGTTACACAAGGAGACAACAGGCTGCGAGGACTAGGCCGCCCCTTCCAAATTATGTTTCCTCCTTACTTCATACCCCTTTTCCAAAATAAAGACCTGTATTGTATTAAAGATACTGAGATGGCAGTGATCTCCAAGGTTAGAAGCCAGCACTCTGTGTCCCCCTACCAGAACACATCTCATTTTGATCTGCGGCTGAGTCCACAACCAGACTGACAGCAAACCACCTGAGATCCTCTCATTATCTCAGTTGTAAGGCATGGCACTTTGCCCTTGGTATCAAAGCTTTTCCTTTAACTCTTTATTTTTCCAGTACTTTCAAAAAACAGAGAATCCAATTTCAGTGATGATGTCTTCACCACCCTACAAGCTGCAACTTCAGGTTAGAGCTGCACATCCTATAGGTACCTTCCACATCTAGATACTGCCACTTTCTCTCTTTGTTCCCTTATCAACCCACGTGTTCTTTCCAAACTATTTTCTATTTTTCCCTGCTGCTCAATTCTGCTGGCTTGGTTTTCGGATGAAATTCTTGAACAGCCAAATTTGTCACCAGATGAAGAAGTAATAAGAAGTAAATATGTAGGACTAGTAGATTCCTCCAACAACAAAGTTTCACATCCGTTGTCTAGATTTCAATTATTTTGAGTAAGCATGATTCAAAAGATCATAAAATTAATACAATTTATACTCTGGGAAATTAGGAAGGCAAATTGAAACCATTGTTGCCTTCAGTGAGGTCTCCTCTGCCATGTTTTGCACACGTAGAAATCGGCAGCTTCTCTCTTCATCCCAGCTCTGCTCATCACTGCAAGCCACTTGCAACTCCTGCCTGGCCTCGCAGGCACAAGACACCAAACCCACAGAATTTGTGATCAACACTATACTGCCCCAGTCGCAAGCATTGCTTGGGCCAACAAACAGAAAGAGGAGAAGGTCCACCGAGGAAGAGATTTAATGCAAAGAAACATTGCAAGTGGGCGGGCACCAGATGGCAGTTGAGCAGACAGCAAGTTTTTATTGTCAGTGTAGCTAGCTAGGTATGACTACATTTCCTCTATATAAAAAGCAACCCAAAAGGTAAAACAAGAGAGGCTTTGAGGACAGTTGTGCTCTCGGCATGCAACATCTTCAGAAATTAAAGAACATGCATGACATTTCCCATAGCGATGCTGATAATTGTAGTAAGAGAACGACGACGACTCTCTCCAGCCCAGCAGTCTGATCCTGGAACCATGCAGCAAGCTAACTCCATCTGGATTCAGTACAATGTCAGTTTAAAAACCCATGGCCATCTGGCCGTAAAGTGGTGTAGCAACTGCACCAAAACCAGGTTTAGTTACCTTCATCCTTCAGACACCCTGCTGCTCTCTCCCCAGCGCTGAACTAGCTGCCAACATGTCAACATCACAGTCGTTACCAGACTTTAACTGTACCCTTTTTAATTTTTTTGTTAAAAATGTCATAAAGACACCATGAATACAAGTACTGCAGTTACATCAATACAAAAAAAGCAATACAAATTAAGCAGCTGAATACAAAAATACATTGAAATACATGAACACCACAATGTAACTTATAGCACTAATCAGAATTGTGTATGCGTGAAAAAATTAAATAAAAACCTTTTTTGTATTAGACAACTTAGGTATTCTCCACTTTTAACAGTAACTTTCTTCTAGGTATGTACTTCACAATTTCTTCTATATACAGCATAGAATAAAATACTTTTAAAAGATATGACATTTTTAATCCTCAATATGCGATATAGGTCTCTTTTACACTAAGAATATTGACTGCATGAATAAAAACTGTCAATGTCTTACATCAACTGATCTGAAAAGGAGGATCAACACGTTCCTTTTACATCATTTCCATAGGGTTTAAATCAGTTAGTAGGTTTGGCTTGATGCATCAGACAATCCTTGTCAAACAGAGTCCTTCACGGTAATGTACATAATATTGCTTGTATCTATACAATCATACAAATGTGGCAATCATATCTAAATGTTGTTTATGAAAGAGACAGCTCACACATATACAGGTCTTCGGACTTTCTTAATGACTTATTTACAATGAAAGTGCTTTTCTCAGCTCTAACACGATACATGGGGTTGGTTGGTTTTTTTTCTACATGTCAATTATTAGTCTCCCTGAAATTGGAAAAGTATTATATAGAAAATACCACAGCTTTGCAAACACTAGAGCATACTGTATAACTGCATGTGGTTCTGAGATTAGCAGCTGAAAAGTGTTGATAATTATAATTTAAAAATAAATAAAGCAAAGAGGTAAACCAGTTACAAAACAGCAGAAAACTGCAATATTCACAACAGTAAAAAGACTTAAAATCAATTGCTAACAAAACGGTGAAGCAGTGGGATCAAAAGTCTTGAAAACATCTTTTAATGACTTATCATCCGACTCCCCATTGGGATCACTCTCCTGTGTCTGCGTTACCTGTCCAGGCTGCCTGGCCTGCCTCGGGTCGCTGTACTGCGGTCTGATTAATCCCGATAAAGCTTGGATGGGAAGATTATGCACCGCAGGAGCAGCGCTGGAGTGTTTAGCCTGAGATTTACTGGTGCTATTTGCTTTATCCGAAGTAGCTTCTGCTGATCCCTCTGTATTTTTCTCCACGGTCGAGGCAGCCTTCTGCAACGATGAATCTTCGGAGAGAGCGGGTTCATTTTTCCCAGAATTTTTCAAAATACTTTTTTTCTGGTTCTCTCCGTTCTCTCCTGAACTGGCAGGAGCTGTGTCCAATGCTGAGCTGTGATCTCTGGGATCATACAAACTAATACCGCTCAGTATGGAGCCCGGAGTTCCCAGCCTAACGCCGCTGGATGACAGCTTGGGTGCGTAGGGAGGCAGAGCATCTGGGTCAGGTTTGGCCGCCGCAGCCTCCGAGGGCTGCGATGAGCCGGCTGCAGACCTGGCCAGGCGGGGGTCAAACTTGGCAGGGTGTGATTCCTTTGTGACTCCATGGTGTGTGTCTGCACTCGACAGTCTGTGGAGTCTGGGATCCACGTTTTTTTGTAAGCGAGGATCTCCTAATTTGCTTGAGCTACTGGCATGTGAATCTGCAGATGGATCCAAGTAGCCACTCCTGCCTGCTAGGTTGTTTTTTGCCTTTGCAGCGAGCCGTGGGTCAGCGGGCAGCGTGTTTGGGTGGGGATCATTCTTCAAATTCCGCAGTTTATTAAGTCTCTGGTCAGCAATGAGCGGAGGGAGAGGTAAATTGATTGAAGAGACGGGGTCAGGCTTAGGCAAAGGTATCGGGAGCAAGTCTTCGGGTGCCCAGACAATATGCTTAGCAAAGTTTGGTTTCATCAGGGTCACGTCCATCTTAATGTGGCTGAACTGCCTCAGCTGAGAGCGGGGATCCCTCAGCGTCACTCCAGGCAAGGGTTCCAACGGGATGAGAAAAGCTCGTTCTCTCAGCTCTCTTTCTGAGTCCTCTTCATCATCATCCATCCCTTTCTGCTTCACCTTCACTCCGGCGTGCGCGTGGTGTAGGTCCAGCTTTGCTCCCCCGAGGGATGAGCTGGCATGAGCACCCTCACTGACCTTGTGCATCCTGGGATCCCGCACAAGCCGCGGGTCCAAGGACGCCGACTCTGAAGGCTTTCTGGGGTTGGACCTCGGAGAGGCCCGAAGTCTGGGGTCAGTGGCCTGAGGCCCTGCACCTTTTTCCTTTGCCAGCCTTGGATCAGTAGGAATACCAAGCATGTGCTGCTCTGTGGAATGTTGTTGACGATTCCTAAAATTTTCGCTTTGTTTCTTTAAGGTTTTTAGTATTGATTTAACACTGCTCCCCTCTTCCTCTTCACTACTGGAATACCAGTTGACATTGTCATCTACAAAAAAAGAATGAAACTATTCAAGCAAATGGTCACCAGGGAATACAACACATTTACTCATATAAAGGGTAATATGTCAGTAAAATCAAACTGAAAAGACCTGTTATTAAGTCCTCATTCCCTGTGTGACAACAACCGTAACCTAAAATGACAAAAATCAATTTCAATGAAGAACTGACATAAGAAAAAAACTGTAGCTAGTTGAGATACTCTCAAACTCTACTGCATTGCCTCTACATATCTCTCTCTCAATATTAATCTAGGAAAATAACCTGCTTTCAAACAATTATTTCTACTGGTACTAATTAAAAAACATTTAAAATCCAGTCTTGACGAAAGTGACCTTCACCGTGGGATGCTGGAATGAAAAATAAAATGGCACCTTACAGTAGTCTTAAAACCAGATAGATTACGAATGTGGAATTTGCTGACTTACTGCAATCCAATTCACAAGGTTTTGGGGAGAGGTCAAGATTCAGGAAGGGAAGAAATAAGAATATTTCACTTTAAAGGATAAATTCTCACCTACTTTCTGCAATTTACTGGAAAGCCTTATCAACACAGCTGTGCGCTCAGGTGCACATCCTACACTTGCCTTCTCACCACAGAAGAATCATAGAATCATAGAATCATTATGGTTGGAAGAGACCTCCAGGGTCATCAAGTCCAACCTTTATCCCATCATATTCCTAACCATTAGACCATCAGACCATGGCCTCAAGTGCCTCATCAACCCCTTTTTTGAACACCCCCAGGGACGGTGACTCCACCACCTCCCTGGGCAGCCCATTCCAGTGCCCAACCACCCTCTCAGGAAAGAACTTCTTCCTAATCTCCAACCTAAACTTCCCCTGATGGAACTTGAGGCCATTTCCTCTCGTCCTGTCATCAGCAACTGGGGAGAAGAGACCAACACCAGCCTCACTACAACCTCCCTTTAGGTAGTTGTAGAGGACAATAAGGCGGTCTGTCCACACTCAGCAAGACTAGAAATGAAGGTGAACCCTACCACCACTAATGCACAGTAATGCATGGTTCCTTAACACTCCCTTTATCACACAAACTAACAACAGGCAGCGACGTGGTGCTGGAGGCAGCTAACAGGAACATTTTTCCGCTACACTGCTTTCCAAAAGCCCTCTAGACCCGAGGACCAGTCACTCTAAAGCACTAGTGAGAAGACTTCAGTTCACAGTAAATCAACTCTAGGTTGCTCTGGTTTTGTATGCAGCCTGAAAGGCTGCATCTCCAGATCATCTGATCAGAATTATATTGGCAATGTCCTCGAAATCATTTGGTCAGACCTTTTGGTCAGACAGCAGATGTGCTTCTGATCACAGAACCCAGCAGCCTCGGTAAAGCATGCAGCAGGGAGCAGGCCAAGGCACAAATGTACTTGGTGTGGCTGACTCTGATCAGCATACCAAAGCATATACTAAAATCCTGGAACAAGCTGGGAAGGAAAGCAAGTATATTCAGCTGAAAATACCAAGTTGGAACTTGTGCATTCCCAATAATTGTTAACGGTAAACATGATGAAAATCCAAGTCAACAGATTTGTTCCAGGCTAATACATGGTCAGTATGTTTAGAACTCATAACAAAATTATCTTTACCTTCGTCTTTGCTCATTGCCCTCTGACCCTGGCTGCTGACAGAGTCTCCATCCCTTTGATGCTTTTGACTAAGTCTCACATAAAGGGCCTTCTGCATGGCTGGAAGAAAATCTGGAACGTTAATGGCTGGTTTGTGGCCCATGTGGCTACTCATGCAGTCTGACTCGCTTCCACCTTGGTGCGACTCTTGAGCCATAAGGTGAGCCTGGTGATCCGTAAATTCCCCATGCCATGTTCCATCTGCAGTACAAAAAAAAACCAGTCAGCAGCTAATCCATAGCAGAGGAGACAAAATGCAAGACACAAATCAAGCAAAACTAACGTGACATGTATCAACACGACTGGAAAGCATCAGCTGAAAAAGCCCATACACTGAAGACGTTCCAGGAGGTTTGGCTTTCTATCCCAAATTCATTCAGCTGCTCAGCTTTGGAGCCATGAGGTTTTACTACTGCACCACTGCAAAGCGCCATATCAGGGAACAACAGTTTTTAAATGTCCTTACCACCAGAGTTATTAGCTGGCTGGAAGTTATGCACGGCTTGATGAGAATAGTAATTGTCATAGAAATCAGCTGGGTTCTGAATAGGCTCATAATTCATGTTCGGCTGCCGATCACCAGGCATCTGCTGGTACTGTGGCCCTGGAGGACAATTATTGTCTCTCGGCATATTCACCATATGTCCTTGAACTCCTGGGGCATTGTAAGATCCACCAAGCCCCGGTGGGGTGAGAGGTGGGCCACCTTGCTGTCCTTGCATAGGCATACCAGTCTGGTTCTGGGGGCCGAGAAAGCCTGGTGGAACACCCTGCATAGGAGGACTCTGCGGCATTCCTGGGCCTTGAGGCCCCCCACATGGATGATGTCCAGGAGAACCTGGGTGCATTGGTGGCCCATTGTGTCCTTGCGACATGCCAGGTCCTGGCCCTGGGCTTGAACCTGGATTATACATATGCTGAGAATGTGGGTCATTTCCTTGAAACGGTGGTCTTGGTGGCGATCCGCTGTTATAGAAGGTCGGTGGCCTGTAGGCAAAAGAAACTTAGGGAATCAAATCTTGCACCTAGGAAGATCAACAGCCTATTAGCTACCTCCTCCCCCTCCCTGCTCTGACAGGTGTCTCTTTGTACTTACTTGATCTTAAGGTGGATAAAAATCTGAGAAAAAGCAAAATAATTTGCAAAGAGAGTAACTATTTACATTACACACAGCAGAGCTTGTCTGAAGTAGGACCTTTTCTCAGTACCAGAATAAGCAGAACTGGACATTCGCTGCAACTAAGAGTTTTAAACACCCCAAAGCCAACATGCTCCATCAGGAGTGTCAATTGAAGAAAGAAAAAGCTAACTATAAAAAGAGACGAGAAGAGAATGAACTTTGCTCAGCCTGCAAATGGAGATAGGCAAGGCAGGCACAGAGCCAAAACAAGAGCCAATGGAGGGACTTTCTGGAAGGTCAAGGCTCAGTAAGTTCTCTTCTACGTAAAGCAATTATGATAGCCAGTACCTGACAGATCATTAACTTGGCAACATATTCAGAAGTACATATTTCTGACAGAAACAAAGAAAAATGTTTAAATATTTATGCAGCCATGTTTTAAGGAGAGTTTCACACAAAAATCTAAAACCTACTTTTTTCCGATTTTGTGTGCTAAATCCACAGTAGGCTTCACAACTATTTCAAAGAGAGATGGGATTTTCTTATAGTCTCCTGAAGGATCTTGGTAATTTTCTATGTCAGACTCAGAAAACGCATATTGCTCTGGTGGGGTTGGCAGAAGCCCAACCCCCGGTGGTGGCTTAGGGAGAGGAACTATGCCACGCTTTCTGAGTTCCTCCAGTTCTTTCTCATCTTCATTTTGTGGTTCCTCCTCATTATTCAAAACCTAGAACAAAGCAATGTAGCAAACACTAATTAACTTTGCAGTATATGCAATTCAATTTAGTCTGGCACTTTCCATTTAAATACAATTACCTGCTACAATACTACTACACACTGACATCAAATTCAGACGAATTGGAAAGCTGTTATTACTAGTTTTGTACGATACAGATTCACAGCCAGGAAGAAAACTATTTCTGTGGTCAGGAAGGGACAATTTCACACACGTTCATTTCCTTCAAATGGTAATTTTAAGTGACAGAAGTTGAAGGACTTTTTTCTAAGATTCATAATGTTTCTAGTGTTAAATTCAGGCCACTTTTCTGTTACGGCCTGTTGTATAGTAACTGGAGAGAGACACGAGTATCCTACTTAACATAAGGGTCAGGATTTCATGAATCATTCAGAGGAGGCACCTCATTCCTTTCTCCACCCTGGAGTGCAGAGGTCAGTCAGATGGTATCTAACTTCTAGGCAGCTAAAGGCAGGCAACATAAAAACCACAATTCTTGTTACAGAGTACATGAAGATTTCCACAGAAAGGGACACAAAAGGAAGTTCATGGGCAGAAACTTCAGTTGTGAAAACAAACGAGTCTGATATGGCTAAAAAATAACTGAACAGCTGATAGCTAGGGGAATTCCTGGCATTGAACCTGGTCACAGGCTTACCGTGATAAAGAGCAACAGGGAAGCTTAGTATCATTACCCTGAGAATCCCATGGAAATGTTTAGGATCCTGCCCCCCTATTCTTTCTAGCAACAAACCTTGTGTTTACAGACTACCAATTGCTCACCTTATCCAACAGCTCTTTTGTTTCTGCAGTCAGGGGAGCATGAGAAAATTTGCACTTATCTCCTTGGTAGCATTTTGCTCCTGTATGGTAGAACTTGCAAGGGAATTCATGTAAGCAACGTATTAAGGATTCCTAACAAAGGCTGAGTTCTAGTTTGCACTGCTTGGCAAGTTTATGAATTCAGATGTCAACTACCCTTCAATTCCTCATAAATACTTCATTGCTCCAAAGAAATATGTTAAGAATTTCGAAAGCAAATAAGTAACTTACCTCCTAGTTCCATTTAATGTTCTACTAATCATTACATTACTGTGGCCTTACCAATATTTTTCACTTGATTCTAAAATTGTGATTAAAAACATGAAGGTCTCAATTACAGAATAAAGCGTAAGTCCTTTACAAGAAACAAGAACAGATCAGGGTTTTAAAAGTATGTGGACAAATGCATCTAACTCCAAGGGATTTTATCTTTTAAAACATTAAAAATCCTTAAAACCAAAAACCAAGCCAGTAATTTCATATGTATTTTCTCCTCTGAAGTATTTGAGCAGAAAAATAATCTTCTTGTAGTAAATCTACATAGTCTTTGGTATAGTCTCTTAAGAAAAGGAATAGCTCCCCTTAAAAATCACATCAATTAAGAGTAAATATAAACTTCCAGTTTAATTTAAGTATTTTTTAAAAAGGATATTGTGCAAATAAATGCAGTTCTCTCCTTTGGTGCAGTAACCCTGTATGTAGAACTTGCAGATTTCCTTTTTCTTTTCGATCTCTGCATCATGATCAAATTTACACTGCTCTCCCTATAAATAAAAAAAAAACAAGAAAAAAATTATCAATCTGAAATGCTGAGTGATTCCACTTTCATATTTAAAGAAAAGCATCGTCCTTAGCTGAATTTAAACTTTTTATCCTTACCAACACAGAACTACATTATAAGCATGTCCCTAAAAATTCTGAGTAGTTGGCCCTGGAAGCAATTCCTGAATGGGGATTCAACTGGGAATATATGCAGTGGTGACAGAAAACAAGCTGGCCTTACAGTACCAGTTCTCTTCTCTGTCTCCACTAGCAATTTGCATTCAAAAGACATTTAAACAAATACTTCACTGAAATTCTTTTCCATATAAACAATTATGCACTTCATCAGAAAACCTGATTCTGTTTTAAGGGTGCGTGGGAGAACTTAGAGTAAGTTCAACAATCAAAGTATTAAGACTTTGCCATGTTGAGTCCAAATAACATCAAGTTTATATCAACTACTTCAGGTTATATATTAGGATTACTTTGCTGGAGAGGTTTTTTGCATATATTTTTTTTCATGAAAAATACACTAAATGCTCTTTCAGCCACTGTTTTAAAACTGAAGGTGGCAGCAAATATTCATCTCACTGAGCATGACATACTAAAACATAAAGGCAGCAACAAAGTGCATTGTTTTCAATTCCTCCCCCCCCCCAGTCTGGGAAAAAAGCATAGTGATCTTCACCATTACTTTGACCATTTGAAAAAGAAACAGAAGTCATTTGAAAAAGAAACAGAAGATGTTCTATCTCTAAATACACAGGAACCAAACAGAAATGGCACACTCACTTACTCCAGAAGCATGCAGTTTTTCTTAAGTGTGTTTTATAACTGACTGAACTAGTCTCACATCAAAGGACTCGAGTCTCACATCAAAGGATTCGACTCCACAGCAAAAATGAAATAAAATTAAGCAACAGCAATATTTTTTATGTAATAAGAGACTGTCTTGCTAGGGCTTTTGCTTGACAGCTGACTGCTCTGAAGCGCATTCTCTTCTTTCTGCTGCTTTCTACTTGTTGGCTGGGAAGATGATTCCTTAGTAGGGGAACTATTACTACAACCCCACTTTTTACTTTAGAGAGAGAAATAATTTAGCATAATTAAGCAATTCCTTCAATGTTTCAAAATTAGCAGTAGCACATAGAGAACTAATATAAGGCATTAAGAAACTATTGCCTATTTACGGATTGCATACTTGTAAGATTTGTATATTTACATATGATACATTGCCAGTGTAAGTTTATGATACTATCACAGATGTTTTTACTGTATATACTAATAAGCAAAAGAAATAATTTTAAGATAATTTGTTATAATTCAAAAGGTGTAACAGAAGGAGGTATTTTCCCACTACTGCCAACAATACTTCTGTTGGCATTTATCTACAAATATGCAAAACATTAGATATCAAAACACTGAGTTTCAATACACAAGCTTCCTTTGCATCAGCTGAAGTCAAAAAGAACAGAGCATCTTCTCCCCTTCCCACAGACACAGTGCATAATTACCTTAATACACCTCCCTTCAAGGAAATATTTACAAATTTGTTTGCCTTTGTGTTCCACCGTATGCTGATTTATGAACTCCTGACTCATATTAACCCATTTCTTCATCGGTTTGCCATCCTGTAAGAAAAATGAACAGCCTACTGATGCTTACTCATTAAACGCAGTTGTAAAAATATTAGAGCATACTTGGTGAACCACGATTTAAGTTCTTAAAATTATGATATCCACAAAGTAAAGGTAAATACACAAACTTTTTCTCAGCTGCTTTAGTACAGAGTCTTTTTTATAAATGCAACCAAATCAGAAACTTCTTACAATACACCAGACACGACTTCCTTGAATGGACAGGGTATCTCACATTTCATTTGACAATGCTGGAAAGCAGGGCTAAGTCCTGGGGCACCACTGAGCCAGTGCCAGCCACCCCCTGATGAAGGGCACCTCTGCAGACAGCCAGGAGTTGTAATCCTCCAGGCTTCCAGATCACCACCCTAGCCACAAGGCTGTACTTTGCCAATCCTTCCCCTCTACGTGCTTCTCACACAATTTTTATCTCCAGGTTATCCATCTTCTTTTTTCTTTCCCATTAGAAGAATAATAACCTGTTTTCTTATAACACGAGACAAAGAAAAGAGGAAGCACAATTCAATCGTGACCTAACAGGTAAGAATTATTATGTACCCAGTGAGGCAAAGAATTGTTCCCTCTTATAATCTGATTGCCATTTTCACAAAAATGAGCAGGGACTTGAGTGCTGAGTAGGAACTTCTGAAATTGAATGGATGTGGTCCTCCACGGTTACCACACTGAATCGTGAGAACACACGATCATCAGCACATCAAGTGTTTGGTCTCATTTTGCTCAGCAAATTAAGCAATGTCACAAAACATTAACACTAAGAATGTTTAGAGGATTTTGCCCACATTGAGCAGCAGAAATCTTCAAGCTAGAAATGCTGCCCCCGGATCAGTCAAGATCCATTTTCTACTCTGAACATATTAACTCCAGAGAAATCTCAGCTGCTTTAGACAAAGCAGCTCTGAATCTAGTAATTGATCTCTTCAGGGTTAACACAAATATCACATGCACACAATGCTCCAAGTCTCTCTGGGAGGACTGCAAACCAGTGACTGTCCCGCTTGAAACAATGGCCCAAGGAAGGTTGAAACACTCCCACCGTGTCACCAAGAACCCCAGGGATGTCACTGTGCAGCTTGGGAGACTCGGTGGTTACCCCTCCACACCACATAGCTCAATGTCTGCGTCACAGAATTCATTATCTTGCTGTAGCCAAGAGCCCAGCTTTTTGCTTTCTGCCTGCTGAGACTTGCCTGCAGCCGCCTCCTCGCCACCACCCTTCCCCAGAGCTTGGGAGACCGTGCTGAAGGACAGGCCATGCTCTACAGCCACAGCAAGGAGTCCTACAAACGAGGCAGATCGTCCTAGCAGATCAAATGGCTGCTCTTTTCCCTACCACATGCAGGGCAGGGAAAGGAAAATCTGATCAGGACCACCCACGAGCCCCAGAGGATTAGGCCAGCTGGAGAACATTGGGAAAAATTAACATGGCTGAATCACACATCACCACATTAGCGAGAACCCAGCCATGTGCATTCTCGAGTGCAGGAGGGGGAACCACCACAGACATTTCAGTTGCAGCATATAGACTTTAGTACAATTTGGCTTAAATCACGTTTTTCAGCCACAGATGGATTTGATCCATTTATCAGCAGTTTTGTATCGGTTTTAATTTAAATGACGATTGGATCAATGTGCAAATCCTGTGTCATTACTGAACACCACGACAATTCCCATACAAAGAATTACTAAACGAAAACTAAGGTCGTGTATTTTCATTTCCACAGTCACAGCTATGGAAAGAGAAGGAGAATTCTTCACGATTCAGACGGAAACTGGAAAAAGCTGTGAAGGTGTCCATTTTCTGCGCTGAAAAATCTGAGGTGAATGGGTAGTAGCAAAACATCCCATTTCAGATACAGTTAACATTGAGGTCATGCACCATTCAAACCCAAAGCTCATCAACCACTTTCTGCTAGTTTTTTGTATTTCCAAGAAAAACAAGAAAATTATGTGTTAGCCTAAGTGATCAATCATACTTTGTACATCAAGTGTTGGAAAAGTCTAGTAATTTTCTAGATAAGAGAAAAAAGTTTAAAGATACGTATTTTTAAATACTCTATTAAAGCAAACCATCCAGTCATTTCAAACAGCTACATAAGGAATTCAACTTTAATTCCACGTACCTCATGAAAGCCATCAGATCCTTTATTGCCCCCTCTTCCCCTTCCACGATCTTTACGCTTCAATTTCTTTTGCATTCCACGCCCTCGACCAATGTTGTAATTATTACCTCTTTGAGAAATACCTGAAAAACAGCAATGACCCCTTTGAATGACCTCAGAAAGTAAAGAAAAATGGTCATCTAGTGGCATCAAACACAGACAAATCTAACAAACCAAACAGCCACGCTTCTGCAGTCTGAATTCCTAAATACTTCTTGAATCACGAGTTGGCAAGTACAACCACACCAGTCCATGGCAATTCTGTGCAACTGCCTGCTCTTTGAAAAGCCCTTCAAATCAACAGCAGCCTGACAAATGGAATATAAAATTAAACTTATTCCAAGCAGTGTCTCTCAATTAGAAGTGCAGACATGTGATTCCTAAGCAGGCCAAATACTTGAAATATTTTGTGCCCTTTGGTCACTTTCTGAACAAGCCAGCAGAATTAACACCCAGGGGTGTGCACGTGTCATTGTCACAACATGCAACAAACCTGAGATCATAACCTAAGAAATATGACAGAACAGCTCTGAATATAGCAACGTTTAATGGTAACTGTTTGGAAGCCTCAAGAGGGTGACTACCCAGCAAGCAGCACACCAGGAATCAGGGTCTCAACTAAAACCACTGGGACAGAGTATCTGCTTTCTCATCAATTTAAAACCAAAGAAAACCAGTTAGGAAGTTCTGCAGACATCACATCCACTTCAGGTGGCAGCCATCCCACGACAGCAACGCTGATTCCAGTGAAAACACCTTGACTTAATCTCTGATGACTTGCAGACACAAGATTTCGAAGCAGTACTACCAGGCACCACATGAAAAGTCATTTTCGCCTCAGCTAAAAAGATTTTGCAAATCTTTTGCCAATTTATTTTATTGTGAACCAAAATAGCATGCACTAAGTCTTCAGTGTAGTAAATAGAAGACAGCTTGCTACCTTTGTATAACACACGCTGTCTTCCTGAGAACTAGCAAGGTATTCATACTGTCACACAAAACCCTGCTCGAATTTTGCATGGGAGACAAACTTTTAGCCATGATTAAACGGAGAAAATTTTGCAAATTGAATCAATGGTTTCTGAAATGAGAATCTGACCTCATAGAAAAAGGCATGAGAACAAGTTAAGTATTTCTAGTTGATAATCAGGTGCTCTCTGCCACTGCTATACACCAGCTCCACTACCTCACCATCCACACCCCATGGCAGTCCATAGCAATACAAGAGGACTTGGGGGTCAGAAGCCCCTTCGTAATACGGAGGCCAGAGATGTCAGCTGGCTCAGTGAACTGCATGACAATGATAAAGAAACAGTCAGCCACCAAATGAAAGGTGCAAACAAAAATGCTTGCATAACTTGGCTTACGTAAGTAAGGCATGAAATAAGGGCAGCAGGACTCTTCCAGGAATGCGTTCCTTAAGAGGAATACTTTTTCACCAGCATTTATATCAGCCCAGCTTTGAATGCAAGACAAGTTGTGAAAAGAAAAATAGCAGGATACTAGCACACTCATGGGGCATACTAATAAAAGTATTCAGGAACCTACCAAAATTTCTAGGTAATTATTTTTTGGGGGGCCTAATACAGAATTTGAAGTTGACACATTTACATTCCTCTCCCCAATCAATTCCCATTTCAGAATTCCATAACCCACAGCAGAAAGTCGCTTTACAGCCCTATGATTTCTTACTCAAGCAGTTACACAACAAATACCTTGGCATTTTAATAGGGTTCTATTTCCTTATTTACCAAACACACATTATGTAACACTTGATTTTTTTTCCTTCAATATGCGCATCCGTGCGAGCACATGGTATTACTCCTTCCTGTTGAGCAGCATTATCTCTTACTGATGAGAGACTGCAAGCTCCTGGAAAAGCCACCACTGGCAGCTTTCTTCAGCCACCAAGACAAACACAGAATCATAGAATGGCTTGGTTTGGAAGGGACCTTAAAGATCATCTAGTAACATCCTGAACTGATGCATGATACAACTGCTGCCACTCTCCATTACTGCAGTTAACGATTCAAGTTATCATACCTTTCTGGATCCCTTTCATCCCCTGCTTTTTCACTGGTTCTTTCGGGAATGGAGGTCCTAAGTCAGTACTGGAGGTCTCTTTAGCTTGCCTGTACTGCTTAAGCTGATCAGCAAAATCTTCATCCTTTTCTTCCTCGTTATAATTACCAAAGTTTTCATCACTGTAGTGACTATAGTCGTCGTAGTCCTTACTCTTTACATTTTTTTTATGTTGCATTTTCTGTGAACTCATGTAATTTCCTGATACGTGTCCATGCTGTATGAAAGGGATTGCATTGTTCAGGAGCAACTCAGCATTTCAAAAACCCCCCTCCAAACCGCTCTACAAAACCAATTGTTTTCACCCTGTTTTATTGTCATGCTGTCTACCAGGTTTGCCCAAACAAGCATTGATAATAAACAGTGAAAATCAGTTATTTGGTAAAAATTAGTACTTTTGATCCGGAATGCATCAAAATAGGAAAAAGGACAAAAAAAGCAGCATCAGCATCTACACTCCAGAAAACATTTCAGTGGGATTGACAAAGCATTTTAACGCAGGCAGTTCTCAGTGTTCTAAGTGCTACTTAGACAAACTGTGATTAAAATAAATTTTTGCCATTCATGATCTCCATATCCTGACAATCTCGGACACAGGTGGAACAACCTGTTCTGTCTCTGTCAGTCAGGATGAAATACTGCTTCTGGCCACTCTTAAGCCAGCACTGTCCCTTCTCCCATGCCTGCAGTCAGGATCTTCCATTTGTAAATAAATTCAGCTTGCGTAGAGGTTTCTGGAATGGTTTCAGACCAAAAGGAAAGTCTCCTCTCCTCTGAAGTACCAGAGTTTCATCAAGCGTCTCGCTGCTCTGTTGCAGCTATAGAGAATGGCATTCTATTTCCCTCAGAGGTCTCAGGAGGGCTATCGAGCTGCACAGACTGAGAAAAGCCAGGCCAAACTGAACTATCAGAAAGCAGAATCAACTCTAGATATTTAAAGGTGGCTTTTCAAGAGCTGTTTCCTCTTAGTACAGTCTAGATCAAGTCAGCCTTCAAACACCGCAACATTTACATTGGCACTCTTTAAATTACACCTCAATAAAGACATGAGAAATCAGTTTAAAAAAATACTACCTGACTGAACGACGAATCATAATCTCTGTATGAGGAGCTGCTACTCTTTTTATGTGGTCTTTCTGTACGCTCAATATCAGAGTCATGGCTGTAGTCTGAACTGTCATCACTGGAAGGGGAGTTATGCTGAAAAAAAGAAAACAGCTCTCTCAGACACTGTGATATAATTCTCGGTGTAACTGATCTGCTGTGTATGTACTAAAGGAAACATAAGCCAAATAAATAAAAATATTTTCTTAATTCTCACAAACCTCTGCTGCTGGGGGAAGCTAAAGGAAGCACACTCTTTGGTGACCCACTCTTTTTATCAGAGAAAGAGATCTGATCTGATGAGGCTTCTGACTGCAAACACTGAGGGCTATGTGGTTTCCCTGGGTTATATCAGCTTCCTATGGGTCTCCCCGAGGCCGACCTCTTTGCAGCAGAGCAGGGATCCTGCTGGAAGGCTAACAAAGCTGGGAGATGGCTAGAAACTTGCATATGACCATAGGAATGATTAGCACCCTGTCATTTTCTGCTGGGAGAAAACTCAGCATTTACTGCATTACAATTTATTTAGAGGGGAACCACATGAGAGTACTGTATTTCTGTGACCTTTAGAAAAGGACTATCAGGTTCAATCTTCTAGGATAAAATGTTGTGAATGTCTTGCTTTTAAGTCCATTAAAACAGATATTAGACACATTTAGTGAATTCTTCAGTAAATTTCATTAGGGTAACTATCCTGAAATCTTTTCTTTCCATAAACACGAGAATTAGCAAAAAAAAAGCAAAACTGTAAATTTACTTTTGCCTCTTTTCCTAAAAAACTCTCAGATCTCTATGGTTCAGCTACCACTACCACTGTCAGTGGCCAGTGCTTAACTTACACCGCTGCTTAAGATTTAAACAATTTAAGAAGCAGTTTAACACTTTGTCCTTTCATGCAAGAACTACCACAATTGAGAGTAAAATGCTCATAAATGTCAGTATTTGTAAACTGCTATTACAAGAAATGCTGAAATAAGCATCCAATGAAGATGTGTATCACAAGTAACATAGTTACAACCCTCAATCTGATTTTGTACTTCTTTTACATATAAACAGATGAAAACCAAGTTTATGAAAATGCATTTAGGCAGAGCTAACAGGCACATTTCCAAACTATCATTTGAAATGTGCTATGGCTGGATTATTTAATGGTTTATGGTTTCTTACCCCACATAAAGCATCACTGAAATGTGTGAATATGCACTTCCACGTCTCAAAAGTTTATTGAAACAATTTCTTTACTACTCAAGTGCATTGGTAAGATAGGAATCCCAAAACTTGCCCTCAGAGACCAAAGACTGCCTAAATAGCAAAAAAAACCATTTTAGATTTCTCCTCTAATTCCTTGGATCCTTGTCTAAGCCTGGAAACCTGGTATTAAAATAGAGCACCTCCAACACTTTGGTTTGCATTTCCTAACCTTATGTTTATCCCGTCTTCTCCTTTTTGATTTTTTCTTTTCTTTTTCTTTTTTGCGTTTCTTCCGTGATTTTCTATGTCCTTTTTCATTTTTCTGTTTATCATCACCTTTTGAACTATGTTCTTTCACATCTTCATACGCTGCATCATCTATCTCACCATCTTCCAGTTCTCCATCTTCTCTGTAGGAGGAAAAATACCAATACGATAAAATTACATGTTATTATCCATGTCATCTGTCCAACAGCACAGTAAAAACAAACACACCCACTACTTCTTTCCACCAGTTAATTTGACACATGTGTATATACTTTTTAATACATGCAACACCCCAAGAACTACTAGGATTTCAGAGTTTTCTTTTATAGTTAAAGAAAAATGGAATGCAAGCCATTAAATGGCCTTGAATTGTACTGCAAAATTAAGAAGTTTAAAAACGATGTGGTTTTTGGTTGGTTTGGGGTTTTTTTTTACTTCTCAGAACAAAGGTCTTCCCTTCTTACATAGTTTTCTCCAACCTGGATCAAAACCCCTGCTTCAATACAAAGCACTCTGTTGCCTTAAACACATTTCAAAGTGAAGAAGTAGTTTAACCATTTCTAGAAATACTTCTATTACAAAGGATTATAAAAAAACCCAAACAAAACTAATAGAAAATGTAACGCTAAATTCTTCTAGACTAAATAACAGAAAGGCTTGTGCTTATTTCCACCAGTAGGGAAAAAAGATCCTACAGCATTATCTACAGCAACTGTGACACTTCCCTATCATCTCGTGGCAGTCCAACTGCCACCACATAAAGTCAAGTCCTATACATCCCAGCCTCTCCAAGATGCTTCACTCTACAAAAACCAAAGGGAACTTAGAAAGAAGGTAAGGAAAACTGCTCAACTCCTGTGTCTTATGTTCAGCTACACTGCAAAGGTAATCATCAGTGGTTTAGCTTATGGCCTTCAACATTTACTTAGACACATTTTGAGAAGGACTTTAGTGCAATTACAAAGCTATAGGAAGCTATGAAGTCGAAGTTAGCTTTTGAACAAGTAACAGAAATAAATAATAAAGGGCACTCTCAGTAAATTTGCAGACAACACCAAGTTGGGTGGGAGTGTTGACCTGCTGGCGGGTAGGAAGGCTCTGCAGAGAGACCTGGACAGGCTGGAGCGATGGGCTGTGGCCAATTGCATGAGGTTCAACAAGGTCAAGTGCTGGGTCCTGCACTTGGGTCACAACAACCCCATGCAATGCTCCAGGCTTGGGGGAGAGTGGCTGGAAACTGCCCAGTGGAAAAGGACCTGGGGGTGCTGACTGATGGCCGGCTGAACATGAAACAGGAGTGTGCCCAGTGGTCGAGAAGGCCAACAGCATCGTGGCTTGTATTTGTGTTTGTAGTTGTGTGGCCAACAAGATTAGAGCAGTGATTGTCCCCCTGTACTTGGCACTGGTGAGGCCACACCTCAAATCCTCTGTTCAGTTCTGGGCCTCTCACTACAAGAAGGACATCGAGGTGCTGGAGCAAGTCCAGAGAAGGGCAACGAAGCTGGTGAAGGGCCTGGAGCACAGGGCTTGTGAGGAACAGCTGATTTAGTCTAAGAAGGATCAGGGGGGACCTTATCGCTCTCTACAACCACCTGAAAGGAGGATGGAGCAAGGAGGTGGTCGGTCTCTTCTACCAAGTGACAAGTGATAGGACAAGTAACAGCCTCAAGCTGTGCCAGAGGAGGTTTAGACTGGATGTTAGGTAAAATTTCTTCACTGAAAGGGTTGTCAGACACTGGAACAGGTTCCCCGGGGAGGTGGTGGAGTTACTGTCCCTGGAAGCATTCAACACGAGGCCCTTAGTGACATGATTTATTGGTGGTCTTGGCAGTCCTGGGGAAACGGTTGGACTTGATGATCTTGAAGGTCTTTTCCAACCTGGTTGATTCTGTGATTCTGTATGCTCATTACCAAGTGGGCACCAAACGTGAAGTACAGGGGGAGCATCAGAACCTATTTGTATGTGGTTTTCACAAGGTGCTCACTGAGATCTGCTCACACACAATCCTTACACTGCAAAGGAGAATGTAACACAAAGATACTCCCATATTTGAGAAGAGATAAAGGATCTTCAGGATATGTACACCGAGCATGACATAAATCCTGTCTTCAAACAACCCAGTGCCCATTACCTCCAGCACTCCCCTACAAATTCCACAGTACATCACACGACATACCAAGAAAGCATTTGTCACATCTTTCCAGGAAACACTCGATTAATAAAGTGTGCCTAATGAAACAGAAATGCAAATATTTATGAAACATCTGCAGCTATTTGAAAAAAGGGTTTCATATTTTGACAAAGTCAGCTAAATTCACCGCCTCGAGGTTGTCTACTAAACTAAAATTTCCTCTTAAGTAAAATGCCTGTTGGAAATGCTCTTTGGGAAATCAGGTATTTTACCAGTTGCCAGTTCCTTTGGGAACTGCTGCTGTATATTTACACTTCTGAGATGCATCCAGGACTCTAATAACTTTCTAGGTAAAACAAGCGGGCAGAATCTCAGTAATACTATCCCCTGGACTGCATTTCAAAGGTAAGATTACAGAAGCCCTCTAATCCTCAAATGCCCAAGTTCTTTCCACAACATCACAGAATTTTCCAAGCACTGAACTTCAAGAATGCTAAACATAAAAAAGCAGATAAATATGATTTGAAAATACAAGGGTAAAAAAGGTACAATTTCTGGGAAATAATTTATTTACACTTCAAAGAAAGTTTAAAGGAGAAATTCCATTTTACAGGCATTTTTTCCCCATCTAAAATCCAAACGGGAGCTGTACGTTAGAATGTGAGTGCAGACTACTCCTTCTAGAAGTTGACTTCCTAAATTTATTCCACAGACTTGGCTATAGCAAGCAGCTTTAGGATGGGCTTTCAGCAGTGTGAACCAAGGCTACCACCTTTTTCACTAGGAGC
Source organism: Aegotheles bennettii (assembly GCA_013398125.1). Lineage (NCBI taxonomy): Eukaryota > Metazoa > Chordata > Aves > Caprimulgiformes > Aegothelidae > Aegotheles > Aegotheles bennettii. The sequence goes on from VZRW01009699.1 coordinate 158,219, forward strand.
AATACAAGTCAACAAATAGATGTAGTCTGGAAAAAAACACAGCTGGCAGATGGTTTTCTAGGAAATGGGTCCAAGTCTTAGGCTGCTTTCCCTTTGGCAGGTATCTACAGCAAACAAATCACAACACTGATCTGAAGGACAATGTGAACTTCTGTTCTGCAAAGTGTGGCTTCTTGCTCACAGAATATTCTGGGCTCACACAATACCTTAGTATGCTTCTATTACGGCTGGGGATACTTGACATACAAACACCAAAATGTTCTTCATCTAGAAAAGCAGGGAAATATAATTTTGTTGTCTATCTCAAGATTCATTTCTCTTTCAACTACCCTACCTCACACAACAGTACACCACAAAGACAACCTCCACAGAAATAACGGGGAGAACAGTTTACAATGCCCACACCAGGCACACACACCTCAAGAGTCAAAACTCCAGCCTCTGCGCTGGAGGAACAAACCCTGGCAATTTTTTAACACCTGCCAGGCATTTTTTTTCCTGTATTTGCAAAGGCTGAACTGAATCTGATGCATCTTCAGATTCCCAGAATTAAGAGAAATTAACAGAAGTTAATCCCTGACCTGTTGCAGTGCAGACCTGCAGCGTGCAATTCTGGCACAGAAAACAGCAACATCCCCATCTCTCCCCAGAGATCTCAGCTACCATTACCAAGTCCCTCCCATCCTACTGGATTTAAAGTCCTTTTGGAAGAGAAACAAAAGTTTCTTCATTAAATGCCCAGTTTAGGTTGCTTAGAGGTGTTTGGCTACCACTGCCTGACCTACTGGAACTTCATCAGAGCCCTGGATGACTTGGATGATTAAAACAAGTTGCCATATGGTACCGCTATTTCCTCATAACCCAAGGGACAGCAAGTGCAACCTTGCAATCCAGATCACAGGAGATGTCAAATTAAGTAACATCACCTAGGTTCCCTGAGCTAAACAAATCTTAACTAAGCAAAAAAGCAGCACACTGGCTGGAATCTGCCCTATCAGCCCTGTGCAAGGACTAGGTAAGCACACAAAGAACTTGGCTCGTCTCCAAACGTGAGAGAAAGAACTAAAACCCCTGATGGATTGCTCCCTTTTTTACAATCTCCAGATACCTGGGAGCTTGAAGTGGCAACAAAACCATAAAGAGCTTTCACTGTCCCAAGCACACTTCTAGAACATCCCCAAAATGATTAGAAAGGCATAGAAGCCAAATTATTTTTCAGGGAGAATCAGTCTGTGAAATCACCGAGAGATCAGTTACGCAAATATTTGGTTATGGAAAATAGAAATCCACACAAAGCAACTCACCATTAGTGTTTCCAGTTTAATTCTGAATATTTAAACTCAGCTTTAACTTACCTTCCCTGCCCTTAGTCTGAGTCATTCTTAAAAATAGCATTCTTTATGTTCAAAGAACATTTACAACCTAAGCTCCTAAAGCCCAAGACACAAAAGCGAGGTGCATTTTGTCAGTACACTGACGATTGTAGCTCTGAAATATTTTAAGAAAACTCAAAGGCTTTTTGCCCCCTGGGACTGGTTTTCCTTCTTCCTATCAGAAGTACCTGGCATACTTGCAGATGAGAATCACACTTCTGTATGTTTTAAGAACTTACGTGAATGAAATCTTACAAGCAAAATGTGAATCTCTGTCATCAAACATTACTTTCTATTAATTTGATTTTTGGTAGGTTTGGTTTACAGGTGAGGAAAGGTCTTATTTTAAAATAATTACATTTTGTTTTACAATATGATGCTTTTATTAGAATAAGCCTCGAAGAGAATATAAATAGCCAAGACTTTCCAAAAGCATTACCAAGGTAGAAAAAAATTAAAGGCTGCAAACTGCTCATTTTTACTTCTTGTACACACAGAAAGGACACAGTAGCAAGAATGAGAACTTTACACATGAGCAGATCTGTAACACATTAAGTAATCTATTTTTTAAGCAGTTACTAATTTCTGGTGATAATTAAACATTACTGTCCAAAAAGAAAGTAAAATCTATTTATTCCTAAAGTGAGTGCATTGTTAAACCTTAACCTCTTTTTTCCGTGATTACTTATAAAAAGATTGCATTACCAGAAAACATCCAGGATGTCCAAAAACTCCTCACATAGAAACTGTACTTTATCAAACCCTTAATTTACAGGGGCTGATAACAGCATCAGACACCTGTTCTGCTCACCTGAATATTTGTGATAAGGACACGTAAGGCAGGGGAGAGAGCTTAAACGAATGGGAAACTACCTGAGTGTGTTTGACACCAGTCAATGCTGACTTGGTGAAAAAGCCTTACACCCCTTTCAGGTACTTTCCCTACTTGGTTTCCTTTGGGGATATTTTTCTTAGTACCTCAAACCAGATTTCTCCCTCAACTCCTCTATTCCAGCTCCTCATACACTCCTAGAATCACAGAATCATTATGGTTGGAAGGGACCTCCAGGGTCATCAAGTCCAACCTTTATCCCATCATATTCCTAACCATCAGACCATCAGACCATGGCCTCAAGTGCCTCATCAACCCGTTTTTTGAACACCCCCAGGGACGGTGATTCCACCACCTCCCTGGGCAGCCCATTCCAGTGCCCAACCACCCTCTCAGTAAAGAACTTCTTCCTAATATCCAACCTAAACTTCCCCTGATGGAACTTGAGGCCATTTCCTCCCGTCCTGTCATTAGCAATTTGGGACAAGAGACCAACACCAGCCTCACTACAACCTCCTTTCAGGTAGCTGTAGAGGGCAATAAGGTCTCCTCTCAGTCTCCTCTTCTCCAGGCTAAATAACCCCAGTTCCCTCAGCAGGTCTCCATAAGGCTTGTTTTCCAGACCTCTCACCAGCCTCGTTGGCCTTCTCTGGACTCGCTCCTGCTGCTTCCAATAACCCTCCTGCACATACTTCCACACCCAGTGCACCCAGAAAAACACAGTGCTATGCAGCACTCGTGACTGCACAGACTACACAGCCATCACTTCTCATCATTACACGCTCACTCTGTCCCGTTCACTGCCACGCCATGAACCCACAATACTCACACACAAGATCCTGGGTTTATAAAATTATGAAGAGCACAATAACTCAGACACAATTTGATGGCATGAAAATTATATGTCTAAAGTAAGATCTTAGAGGGCTAGAATTCACAACATGGATTTGTCCTAGCACACTGCTACACTGCAGAATTTATTCATGAATAAGGAGTACAAAACTAGGTGTTGTTGCAGTTAACACAACAAGCCAGTGTCTAACTAGAGCTGGCACTGGCTTCTCTGACAATGTTATCCAGGTCACTTAATAGCACTTTTCAGCTACCTGTTAGTTTTCACCACTCTGCAAACGTGAAGTTATTTTGATCTGCATCCAGGCAGTGAAACTGCATCATGAAGGGTTACAGACCAGACTGCTCAGGCTTTTTAACCTCTGTCTTGCTTTTATGCCCAGGGCTGGCTGTAACAGATACTGCGTTCCCACGAAAAAAAGGGAAGGAAATGAGAAAGAGAGCAGTGAGGCATGCCAAAAAAATAGCTTCCCGTGGTGGCACCGGAGGCCAACAAGCAACTTTTGGAAAGCCCACTCTCTCACCCTGATGCCCAACCATCTCCAGTCTCTGGGGTTTATTACTGCAGGAGAAATAACAGGCATTCCCACAGATCACCTCCCCCCCTCCTCCCCAGCAGGACAAGGAGGAATGGTTACACCAGCCAGCTGCGTTTTTGCCACTCTGCAATGTTTGCTGGATGGCAGTGAGCCTTGCTTGCCCACAGGGCATATTTGGGAGCAATTACCGCTTCACTTCCTACTTTCCTAATGGCAAAGCAAGTTTTGAAATCAGCTTGAAAGCAATGGTTTACAAGGCTGCACTCAGTGATCATCAACAGCTTCAACTTCACGCGAACATTCTTTGCTGTTACTAAAAAAAAAGATATAAATCTCTGAAAACAGCTATAAGTAAATGTTTTCAAACCAAACTATGCACATAATGGACAGAGGACATTAAAGCACCAGGTAGAATAAAAGAGACACATTTAAGTCATCAAGCTTAAATAAAGATGGGTGGAAGCCTTGTGGCAAGGGAGGCTGGGAGAGCAGTCGGGCTGGACAATAGCTGCTGCTGCGGATTAGAGATCTTTAGCCCTTCTGCTCCACAAATGCTTCCCTGATCTGTAATGCTAAGGCTGAGGAGCCATGCAGATCAAGTCCCCACACGGGCAAAGCTGCTTGCAATATACTGTTGACTAAGCAGTAAGGGAGAAAACATACAACTGAGGTCTACAATACAGATTTCAATTTGCTGTTACTCGTCTTGCCACTTGTATTTTTCCCTTTACTTGCCACCGGCTGCAGCTGAGCAGGGCAGGTCCCCATTAGGGTGAACCAGACAGACCTGTTGGAGCAGCAGAGTATAAATCACACTCGCCAGGACAAGAGTGTGGAACTGGTACAGGGAAAGGCAGCAGGAGATCCCTAAGACAGCTGGAAGAGGAAACTGGGAAAGTAAAATAAAAGCAAAGGGGTGGCTGGGTGGAGTCTCAATTACTCGCACCCCTGTGATCTGTGAGTTAGCATTTCAACATTCAGGCTATCGCTAGGTCACTGCTATTTTTACAGCAGATAATGGTATAAGAGATCTCCCAGTCTGGAGATTAAATGACGATAAAGCAGAGATAGCCAACAAAAAGTACCAGTACCAACCTAGCATTTTAGATTTGTTTTACAAAAAATAAATCAACCCCAAGTTATTTTCTAAAGTTGCAAACCTGGCACCGATTTCAAACTCAAACCAACTGTAGCAAGGAAGTCCTCCTCACGCCTGCAATAGCTCCCTGTTAGTCAGAAAATCAAAGTCTACAGAACTCTGGGTGAGGGCTGAGTTCTTTCACATTTGTGACAGTGTTTAGTTCTCCTCTTAGGCACGTACATTCATCTACAGCACGATTTATATGTGGGACAAAGTCTACAAAACAGAGTTTAAGAGAAACATGAAGCTCCCAGGCCTACAGATGATGGTAACAGCAACCACAAACTATTGCAAGCAATCAGACCACACTGACCTCCAGGAGAGAGCAGTAATTTGCACATTTACACACATTTCTGTCTTTATTTGCTGTAACTGAGTTTGCCTGCACCCTACCTCGGACTTCTTTATTACCCTGTCAAAGATTACCCACGCAACAAGCAACCCTTAGCAAAGCCTAACCTTGCAGGGAAAACGTTGAAGAGACACCTATTATCTGTGTGTACAGAAAGTCTCAAATGCTTCATCAAAGAGAAGGTCTCCACAATGAGTTAACTAAAAACATGTAAGGAATGAGGAATTTTCCTCACTTAATCAGGTGGCCCACCTATAAAACAGGAAAACGAAGACTAGATTCAAACAATCTTCCAACTCAGTGTCCGAGGTGTGGACAGACAGGGGTTTTTACTGTTTTCTACTGCTGAAAACCACTAGCCAACTTCTTTGTAATTCTACAGATCAGTTTGAAACCAAACTAACTAAATGTTAACAGGAATGCCATTAACTTATGCTGCACAAATCTGTTACACCATTTCAGCAGCTCCCTTTTTATGGGCTGTACCCACAGTAAACCGGTCCTACTGAGCTACCAATGCAGTAAAAAAATGACCACAAGATAAAACGTGTTGCAGTAGATATGTTAATTTTAAAATACCAAACTAGCATTGCAGATGGATTCCAATTCAAGGTAACTCAGCACACGTGTGTATCAGGTACTTGCGTCTCTCCTACAGACCTTACAGCTGGCTTTGCAGCAGACTGGACAAAACCAATTCAGCACTAAAAATCATTCACAGCTAAAGCTCTGCTGCCCCTCCTCCCAGCGAGTCAACCACATTTCCTGTGGATGGGAAAGACCTCGTTTCCCTTTAGGCCTTCCCAGTTACCAGCTGGTAGGGAAACCTTGGTAAACTTCAGAAAGTTAAAATATTACATTTTGATAGGATTACATTTGCACACCTAATATAGTACAAAGACTTATATTTGGGGCTTTTTTCTTTTATAACAACACTCTACGTGTATGAAGAACACACTTTACACGTCTCAGATCAGAGGGGAGCAGAAGTTTTCCAACAGTCTTGTTTACAAATAGCATTATTTAACAGGTAAATGTGTTTATTGCTAGTCTTCTGCTCTTCTGAAATGAAAATGTCATAAAGCAATGCTTATAAATTAACCTAAGTACATTAGACTATTAGGTGGTATTTATTGTAGTTTGTCATTTACCAGTGTAACAACAGGTGTACTGGTGCCAAGAGCTGGTTAGAGGAACTCTTACTTGTCAACATCACATGAGTAACTACAAGTTAAACCACGCTTCCAGCAGAACAGTGAGTAACTTGGGCTTGTCCTCAGGGAGGACTTTAAAACACAAAGTATTTTAAGTCCCTGAAACAGTAAAAAGTCCCTGGCTTGCTAACTCCAGGAACTCTACAACACTTTGCCTGCTACTGCTGCAGTTTTAATAAGTCGTTATGCCCTATCTTCAGCAATCCCCGTGGACTGCTAGTTTGCCTGTTACACAGCACTCTTTTTGGAACACACAGCACAACACAACTTACACCATTTCACAATTTAAAGCAGGAGGGTGAAAACAAGAATCAGCAGCTCTGGGGTCTGCCCTGAATCTGTTACTACACCACACTACGATTTTCGGACCGGTCAGCTCACGTGGCCCTCCACTTCCCAATCTGTAACACAGAATTGTGACTCTTTCTCCAGCGAGGGAACAGTTACATTCGCTCACAAGCCCTTTTTTTTTTTCTCTTTTTCAGTGTTTTTCAGTCCTTTGAAGCAAGTACGGAGCAGGATTGTGGAGCTGTGTGGGGAGGACAGCCTGAAGCCCAGCATTTTTAACTCCTGCAGTTGTGTCACAAATGCTCTGAGTAGATGTAGACTGAAAAGACTGGTTGCTGTCACCCTGGCACAGTATTTTTGGAACTACTTAGGAAGGCCAGGGCTGCCTGGAGAAAGGATTTGAATTTCCAGCAACTGCAGGAAAGAAAGGGAGGGAGGGAGGAACAGAGGTCCTTTCACCAGGAACAGGACTCTGGCTTTCTGCGCATGGGGATTGAGAGGTGGCAAAGATAACGTCAGTCAGACCTTAATCTGCATAAAAAAAGATCCAGTTAAATGCGGAAGGTGTAATCTGGCAAGAAAATGACGTTAAATATGGATCTGGTGAGAGATTCTTGTATGAACAGAAACAAACAAAAAAAAAACCCAACTCAAAAGCACCCTTTCCTACCTGACTAGCAGCGCCAGGGCAAGGGAGAAAAAGAACAATGGTGACATTCAACAGACACCCGCTGGAAAGTGCAATTTATGGAAAGAAATGGAAAACAGTCCCCCTTCCCAGCCAGAACAAATAAAGGAAGATGTAAAACGCATGCATTCCAAAAAATAAAACCCTACTAATAATGCACTTCTAATTCAGTGACACCCCCCCTCCCTCCTCGCATTCCCCCACCACCACCACCCCAGTCCTCACCTGAAGGTGACCTGCCCCCCAAAAAACATCGTTAAACCCCTAGGCACATTAAGACACAGCATCATCATCATCATCATTATCAGCATCATCATCACCCCACTGTTATCACCATTATGAGAAGCGGAGAGAGAGAGAGAGAGAAGAATGTTACTCGACCTTTCGTCCCCTGCATGTTGCCTGTCAGAGTCGGGCATGTTTGGGTCAAGAACTGGGTTTGGGGGTTTGGAGAACAGGCTTTCAAAGGCCATTGTGCTGGCTGTGGTGTGGTGAGGAGGAGGAGGAGGAGGGAGGTGGAGGAAGGCAGGACACTGCCGCTGCCCGTGGTGCGGAGGGAGGAGGAGGAGGTGGCGGCGGCGGCGGCGCGCACAGCCGCTCTGGGGGCGGCTCGGTGAGGAGGAGGGCCGGGTCCCTCAGTGAGGAGAGATGATGAAGGTTTCACTCACGGTTACTTAGTGAGACACTAACGGGCACTCAGTGCAGGGCGAGGCTGCACAGGCTGAGCCCGGCCGCCCCGCGCGGGCAGGAGGAGGAGGAGGCGGCAGCGGCGGCGGCTCGGAGGAGCAGGCCCGGGGCACAGGAGGAGGAGAGGACACACACACGGGGGAAGGGAGGTGCTGGTGGCCGGAGATGGCTGCCCTATTTCTTCCTTACAAACATGGCGCCCGCTCGAGGCACTCTCACAAAATGGCGGCGGCGGCGGCGGCAGCAGCGGCGGAGGCGGAGGAGGAGGAGAGCGGCGGTAGCGGCG
>VZRW01009699.1:167179-178919 GCA_013398125.1 Aegotheles bennettii
CCTGGAGCACCTGTCCTATGAGGAAAGGCTGAGAGAGTTGGGGTTGTTCAGCCTGGAGGAGGCTCTGAGGAGACCTCATTGCCACCTTCCATAGAGGGGGCCTACAGGAAAGATGAGGAGAGGCTTTTTAGCAGAGCCTGTTGTGATAGGAAGAGGGGTAATGGTTTTAAACTGAAGGGGGTGGATTTAGGTTAGATATAAGGAAGAAGTTTTTCACCATGATGTTGGTGAAACACTGGAACAGGTTGCTCAGAGAGGTGGTGGATTCCCCATCTCTGGGGACATTCAAGGAGAGGTTGGATGGGGCCCTGAGCAACCTGGTCCAGTGCGGGATGTCCCTGCCCTTGGCAGGGGAGTGGGACTAGATGGCCTTTAAGGTCCTTTCCAACTCAGGCTGTGATTATTGGTCAGGCCATGATGAAAAACAGTATTAAAGAGGTTAAGAGGCAATAAGAGATTGACGTTTCTAATTAAAATAAACGTTTCCCTCCCCAGTGTGGTTATAAGAGCAGTCACCCTCCCAAGGTAAAGGCACTTCCTCAGGCTGGGAAGCATTTAAAATGAGCATGACAAGAGGCGTAGAGAAGCTTGCACCTTAGCTGGGTAATAAAATCGTGACTTAGAGAAGGGGTTATTGGTCAGGGTGTGATAAAAACCAGTACTAAAAATGCTAGGAGTCAGTAACCTATACAGAAGTGTAAGAGATTAAGGGAAGACATACTTCTAGCATCACTTCAATAGAACGATAGTCATTGAAAAGGAAAAAATTAAAAACTCATTAAGAAATCCTTAATAGAGCTTTGGAAAAAGATGCTGAGGAGCATTATTGACGCCAACGATGAGCAAACAAACTCCAAGCTCTTAATGTTTGTGTTGGTGATTCTAGGGCAAGAGTTTAACTATGTGCTGTAATCTGCACCTCCAGGAGCTCTTGCTGGATCACAGCGTGCTGCAGGCTGACATTCCCCACCTTCTCACAGCTCCATGATTCAGTAACACCAGCAGCAGCCCTCAGTGTCCTTTTCTGTGCACGTTATTTTGCATTTTCAGTGAATTTCACCCTTTTCTGCAGTCCTGCGCCTCCACATTCAGTACCTCCACCTCAAGGCAGCCTGGTCCAACTCAAACAAATAGCATCAGCTGCAAATGTTGTCACCTCATTGCTCATCGGTTCTTCCATAAACTTTATGGCTGTTTACAACAACACTGGCACCAGGATGGAGATGTCCCACCTGCTAGCCCTCCGCATGCTGTGAGCTGGCCTTTTATCCCTGCCCTGCTGATGCTCAGCAGTTCAGAGTCCCTGGAGAAGCTTGCTTGTTGTTCTCCAACCATTTTAACGATCTTTCTTTTAACGTTGTCTTTTGAGGGACTTTGTCAAAACTTTCTGGAGAGATCCCAAGTTAAGTTACATCAACTTATTTTCCTTTACAGGCTTGTCTCCCTGGCTTGCAGGGCTTTTCAGGACAGATGAGTCTCTTTTTCCAGTGCCAACAACCTTAGCAAAAGAAGTGAAATTAAAATAAAGAGAGAATTAAAATAAAGAGAGAACACCCACATTGGTTCCTGCTTGGGAGGAACATTCTTCCCCTTACACAGAGGCAAAGGATGGCCTCACATCCATGAGGAAAGAGCCATCTCTCCAGGGTCTCACGCACCTGAGCAAGGTGAGGAGGACAGAAGATCATGGCCAAGTTCAACCAAGCGTCCAGGTTGTCACAAAAGCCCAAGGAAAACAAGCTGAGCTGGAGCCAGCACTCCTGCAGCTCAGGGACTGAAATAGACTCCAGGGAGGGGTGTGGGTGGTGGCCTCAGGTGGGGCTGGTGAGGGCCATTAGGGCTAATTAAGGCTAATCAACCCCATTTCATTGTGGTGTGCAGCCCCGAAGCCAATGCCCAGAGGGCTCAGCGCTGCCTCCCTAGGCAAAGGGGGAAATAAAAGGGATTTCAAATCCCTTGCAGCACGTGCAGGTGCAAAAATCCCTTTTAAACCAACAAAAACGTGTGGGGCAGAGATTGTTTAAATATCCCTACGTGTGTTTGCCTTGTCAGGGAGAAGGTACATGGCCGAGAAGCTCCTGAATGGTTCTTTTTTTTTTTTTTTTCAAATTATAACTAAATTTGGCAATAGCAGCTTAACAAATTCCCCAGCACGCGCTCTCTCTCGGATATCACAGATATACTGGGAATGGCGTGGAGAGCGTAGCAACGTACCTAGCAACCATAACAAATAAAAACGTCGTGGGTCAGCTCTTTGTTAAAGCCCCGTTAACAGGATTAATAAGGGTTTTGGCGGGTGTGCTTTTGCTTCAGCAAGGATTCAAACCATCATATGGATCCATGGGCTGGGAGCAGAGGCAGCGGTGCTGATGGATGTGCCACGCACCAGGCTTTTTGAGGATCATGGGTAATAAAATTCAGATTTTAATCTGCAGTCCAAAATAGCCTGATGTTCCCTTGTTTGTTAAAAGAGATAATTATCGTTCTTTTGTTTGTAGGGATGTATCTCACCAGACTGAGGGCGAGGAGAAGCACAGAGATGCTCAGGACTTTGAGAAGTGCAGGGATGCTCAGACTTTGAGGAGAAGCACAGGGATGCTCAAGACTTTGAGGAAAGGTGCAGAGATGCTCAGGACTTTAAGGAGAAGCACAGGGATCCTCAGGACTTTGAGAAGTGCAGGGATGCTCAGACTTTGTCTTGCTCCAGCCCTGGTGAAGAGTGTGAAGAGGAGGGGGAGCGGGGCTCCAATCTGGATGCTCGGCAGGGAAAGGTCCATCAGGATTGCGTTTTGGAAGGAGGAGGAGAAGATGGGTCATGGAGTGGTGGTGGCCTCCTCTTGCTCCAGCCCTGGTGAAGAGTGTGAAGAGGAGGGGGAGCGGGGCTCCATGCAGATGTCAGAAATCCAAAGGCGCTGTATTTCTCCCTTGGTAACTCAGTGAGTGCTGCATAGGCTCCCTCCAAAGCCACCTCTGTGTGAGGGCTTCAGCCTTTGCATCTTCACCCCTCAGCCATTTGGGGTGAGAAACTGCAACTCTGGGGCTCGGGTAGAGTGGCCAGCTCCTCCCGAGGCACGTGAGAGCACATCTGGCACCAGCTGCACTGGGGACCACTTGCCTTCAGCCTGCTGAAGGGAAGCAAAGACAAACCAGCTATTTTTGGGCTCCAAAATATTATTATCCCAAAGAGAAGTTGTATTTACCAGGGCCAGAAGAGCCTCTCTCTGCACATTCCAATCTCGGGAAGTCTGCAAGATGCCAGGGAGGGAAAAAAAAATCTCCTTTAGTCAGCTCAAATGCTGGCCAGAGGTTTGCAGCCCAGTCCAGACACTGGAGAGCTGACCTTAAACGTTTCTGGGGCTGCAAGGGAGATCTGCAGCCAGCAGATGCTGGGAGAGATGGCTCTGGTCCTGGGCTGAGAAGCGGCTGGGAGGATGAGCCCCAGTGGCGTGCCAGCCCAACCCCAGAGGGAAAACCAGCTCACCCTGGCCTTGGGAACTGGGAAAATGCTGTCAGTTCAGGGTTGTGCTGCAAGGAGAAGTCTCCAGTGCAAAGGTCCAAGCGCCCATCTCCAGCCTTGTTAGCAGGCTAAAGCATCAGACGGAAACTATTCTGCCCCGTCAAGGACTTATCCTCTTAATTCCTGTTTTGCAGCTCCTGGAGCCTGGCAAAGCAGGGAAGGAAAAGTGCGGTCAGTGCAAGGGTAATCAAACACATCATTCAGCCATCAGGGGTGCCACAGCTTAGAATGGGTGATGGAGATGGCAGAGCTAAGGCACCAGGAGCTGTTCCCGGCACGTCCCCAGCCTCCTCTTCTGCATCTCCTGGAGGAGCATATCTTTACACACAGGAATCTCTTTATCATTCCTTAAAGATGGTAATGGCTCCTTGCAGAACCATGTCCCACCAGGCTGGGCAGACCCTGCTCTGGCAAACCACCAGCTCTGGGCTGCCCTCTCGATAGCCTTCTTTCTCATAAATTTGTTTTCTTTCCCTAGAGCTGTCCATCTATCTTCAGCTTTTCCTAAAAAAATAAAACATTCCTTCTCTTTTCAGCCCAGCTCCTTCCCTGTTACACCGTTTGTCTTCCAGCGGTGATTTTCAGTGGCGCACGAGGACGCAGCCAGACACCTCCGCAGTGCTGCTCTCTTATCTCAGGCACTAATTTAAAACACACTCCAGCCTGGGTTCATGGGGATAACTGCTCCCTTTCCTGGATGAAATTCAGCTTGGCTGGGGTCCGGGCAGCTCCGAGGAAAACCTCGTGGCCTGCTGCTCGGTGGCATCCCAGGATGCAGGCGCATGGTGGAGCGATCCAGCATGTCTTGCCCATTCCCCATTCCTCCTCCTCCCTCCAAAAAGCTTTCTCCTTCCCCAGCTGCATGGTGACACCCCCCCACGCCGCCCCAGGATTAACAGGGTGTCCTCAGCAGGACAGGGTGGTCCTCCTGCCTTGGGAGAAGGCGTCTCAGCCCCCTTTGAGGGAGGCAGCACTGAGCTGCCCCACCAGCTGCTCCCTTCTCTCCTGACGGCCCTCCTGTGCTCTGTCCTCTGCAGCTGGGGGGCTTTCCCTGCAGATCTCCACCACCATACCCATCTAAAGGTGGGCAACCCCCAGATCTGTGGCTCTGCAGGCCCCCGTGCTCCCACGGGAGCCAGGCCACCCCTCTCCACCACCCCCTGCTTTTGACAGCAGCTCCACTTTCAGAAAAGCATTTTATTTTAAATTGTGGGGATTTTTTTAAGAAGTGAGCCTGGCTTTTCATTTCCCTCCCCCAGTGCAACCCCGGGATGCATTTCCCTGCCGGGCTCTGCCGTCCAGCTGGAGCTCCTGCCAACCCAAACATCCTCCATCTGCTGTGCCCAGGCTCCGGCAGCCCCGTGCCAGCAGCGGCACTGAATGTCCCTCCTTGTTCTGCAGGAAGATGTCCTGCCCCCCTCCCAAGCTCCCAGGGAAAAGCCGTACCCCCTAAAAAATCTGGGAGCTCAATCCAGCGCAGATTGGTCTTGTCAGGAAGTCTCTTCCCCTGGGACAGGGGGTGGGAAGGATTTTTGTGGGTGCAGCTCGGCCCTGCTGCCTTTTTGGGGGGCAGCAGCAGACTCCTCTTCCTTGAGACCTCTGGAGGATGCTCGGGGGAAAGGATGCTCGGGGATGAACCAAAATAAAAATAAAGAAAGCAGGTTCTTGCCCTCCAGACCCTGACCCCCCCCCCAGGCAGCTCTGGATGGGCATCATCCCCCCAGCTGCATGTGCGTTGGGTGCTTTGCTCAGAGACTACATCATCCTTTAATTGTACTAAAACCAGCATAATGGGGTAACATGCATAACGTGGGGGGTGGGTACATGCACAAGTGCCGAGGAACGGGTACAGAGAGGGAAGAGTGTGAGACCAGGGAGGTGCCTGTGCCCCCCCAGCACGTGTCGCAGCCAAACCCCAGCTCTTCCCAGTGCTGCTTTCACACCTCCAGCTCCCTCGACGCCGGCTCCGAGCGCAGCCGAAGCCCTCCCCGGGGTCACGGAGCTGAAGCACAGGTCAGCCCCGGTGCATCTCATCTGCAGAGACCTGGGACTTCTTCGCCCAGCAGTGATGTCCCGCTCGCCAAGCAGGGCACCAAGAGCCAGCCAGGTCTTGTAGGGATGGGTCCTCAGGGATTTTTCCAGTCCCAATCAATCCCACGGGCTTTTCTCATCATCCCAAGGGGAGCAGAGGTGTGTTTTTATGGGGCTGGGGTCAGCGCAAGCAAGCCCAGGCCAGTGGGGAGGAGAGTGGTGGCCGCTGTGAGCCTCCCTTCTCCTGCATGCGCCAGCTTAACTTCTTTCCTAAAGAAAAAAAGGAATTAAAAAGGATTCTAGCCATTGTTTTCTGCGCTGTGAAGGCACCAAGGCTGTGGGACATCCTGGAGCCTCAGGAGAGGACAATGCTCTGCTCCCGAGCCTTGGCAAGCAGGTAGCCCCTGCACCCCATTTCTTTTGCACCTCGTTTGCTTTTTTCCCCCCACATACACAGGTGTAAAAGCCGCCTGGGCAGAATGACCTTAATGCAGGGGGGAGGATGGTTGGCTGCCCAGGAGCTTCGGCATGGGATGTCACCTGAAGCTCCTATCACATGCCTGCCTCCAGGGCTTGGCACTAAAACTCATAGGCGGAGACAAAGACGGTGATTTTGGACAGGTGCTTGGCCTGGAAGACCCGATCCAGGTACTCAGACATGTCCACGTCCACCTGGATGGTCTGGGGACCCTTGAGGCTCTGCACCAGGATGAGCTCCCCGGTCTGCCTGTTCGAACGCTGCATCACGAAGTGGCCGCGGTTGTTGCCCCCCACGATGCCAAAACGCAGGCTGTCGGGTCCTGACCGGCCGGGTGCCACCGCCGTGGCCATGCGGAAGAGCGGGGTGGGTGTCAGCAGGTTGGATGGCAGGGGAAGGTAGTGGAAGGAGATGGTTTTGGGTGCTTGGTGGCACAACCGGCTCTCCATCGGGCAGGGGTTGCGCTCGCACTGGCTGCAAAGGCAAAAGAGGGGATGGGGGGGGGAGTTTTTCAGGGAACCCCAGGAGTGGTCCAGGTCCCTCACCTTGATAGCATTGGATCCATGTGGATGCTATGCATGTGGTTTTGGGACCCAGCACCCAAAAAAAATCCAAAACAATGAAGTAGGGACAGATTTTGCACCCCATTGAACTTACAAGGGGGATGTTTTGACGTAGGTGACGTTGCCACTGGGCTGGGGACACTGGGGGCTGACGCACTGGAAGCCCCCTCCCGTGTTGATGCAGGTGGTCCCCCTGGTGCAGTTATCCTGGGACAGGGCACACTCGTCTATGTCTGCAAAACAGAGGGGGCAAGCTCACCGGAGACTCCAAACCAAGCCCACCGAGGACTTGCTTTTGGCAGAAAATAGGCAAAAGCACCTTGAAATGGGTCAAACATCAAATATGATCAGTATGGCTGAGTATAGCCTGGAATCCTATTCTGTGCCTGCTTTCCTCTGCCCTGGGCCAGCAAGGGTTAACAGCAGCACTCTCACAGCAGGAGGGCAGCTTATTTTCCTAAGGTTCTGCTAAATTGTTGGAAAACACAATCTCCTTTTATTTACTAAGCATCCCTGTAACCAGTAAGACACCTGGCAATAAAATCAGGAGCTTTGGGTGCAGGTATTTGCTGGGAGCATTAGCAAGGTGCTGTGAAACTGTGCAGAAATCAAGGAGAAAAGGAGAAAGCAAAAGTTTTCTCACCAAGAACTGCAATAATCAACACTTTGGAGCACTGAAAAATCCCTGGTTTTCAGGAGGAGGCTTTCAGAGGAGCTGTTCTGGCCATCCAACATCTCAACCAGCTCCTCTGTTTTAGGAGGAGAAGCTGCCAGCCTCCCAGCTAACCCCTCACCACCTAATTCTTGCTTTTAAAGGCCATTTGCCTTTCTTCTCAGGGACATCCCATTCCCAGGGGACAGCTCCACCATCACCACGGAGCTCCTGCTCTCTTTCTTGGCGAGATGCAGCCCCAAGGCCTTGCATACACTTGAACCTCCATAATTTTCTTCCCCTCCATGCCCAACCTGGGAACCACCTCTCTATGCTGACTCACTGCACTTTCTGCATGCAGAGGCGCTTGCAAACAAGGAGAAAAAAGGGGACAAAATTTAAAAAGTCATTGTGAAGTTGGGAAAAACTGGAAAACCTGCAGGTTTCTAGATCCATAGAATCATAGAATCATTATGGTTGGAAGGGACCTCCAGGGTCATCAAGTCCAACCTTTATCCCATCATATTCCTAACCATTAGACCATCAGACCATGGCCTCAAGTGCCTCATCAACCCGTTTTTTGAACACCCCCAGGGACGGTGACTCCACCACCTCCCTGGGCAGCCCATTCCAGTGCCCAACCACCCTCTCAGGAAAGAACTTCTTCCTAATCTCCAACCTACACTTCCCCTGATGGAACTTGAGGCCATTTCCTCTCGTCCTGTCATCAGCAATTGGGGAGAAGAGACCAACACCAGCCTCACTACAACCTCCCTTTAGGTAGTTGTGGAGGGCAATAAGGTCTCAATAGGGGCAATAATAGGGGTCTCTATAGGGGCAATAATAAGGTCTCAATAGGGGCAATAATAGGGGTCTCTATAGGGGCAATAATAAGGTCTCAATAGGGGCAATAATCCCCCTCACCTTCGCAGCTCTTGCCATCACCCAGGAGGACGTAGCCGGCGGGGCAGGCGCAGCGGTAGGAGCCGGGGAGGTTGATGCAGGCGTGGGCACAGAGCAGGGGACCTCCCTCCTGCTTGTACACCTCGCACTCGTTGAGGTCTGCGGAGAGAGACCGAGGGCAGCGGGTGCACAGCCGAGACCCCACAGCCCACCCCGAGGCATCCGCCCCGGCTCACCCTGGCAGAGGCCGTTGGCGGCCGTGCCGCTCATGTGGAAGCCGGGCTCGCAGCTGCAGTGCTGGGTCCGCTCGATTTGGGCACAGCGGGGCTGGCGGCTGAAGGCTGGGTCATCCGTGACACTCCAGGCGGGGGGGGCTGTGGGGACACACACCCCACGGGTGGGGTTTGAAATGAGGTGGGGTGACATGATGCACCCGGAGGGTTGGCGAGTCACCCACCCTGGCAGCGGGTCACCCACCCGTCTGTGCCCGGTACTGGCAGGTGGCTCCAGTCCACTGCTGGGGACAGAGGCACTTGTACTGGTTCAGCCCCTCCAGGCACGTCCCACCGTTCTGGCAGGGGCTGCTCGAGCACTCACTGATCTCTGGAAAATAAAAAAAAAAAAGAAAAAGGCAGCCAAGTTTCATTTCATTTTATTTGTTAAGGGAGCTGCAGGAGTGCCACAAGCACCGGGCCACTTCAGTGCCCCGTGGCACATCGTAACCATGGGTTTTGCCAAATTCAGACACTGGTTGCAGTGCTGCCCTGGCACAATGGTTTATGGAATCATAGAATCACAGAATCATTATGGTTGGAAGGGACCTCCAGGGTCATCAAGTCCAACCTTTATCCCATCATATTCCTAACCATTGGACCATTAGACCATGGCCTCAAGTGCCTCATCAACCCATTTCCCACGACCTAGGGAGCCGTCGTGGCACTGGTGCCTTTTCGCCCTCGGATTTGCCGCTGAGCTGCAGGAGAGGCTCCCGCTGCAATTGCCAACTTTCCTTGAGGATGAGAAACCCCACATCACCAGCCATGGGAGCCGCAGCATCCCTGGGATGTCAGCTGGCTGGGATTCAGGGATGAGCCACGATACCTCCCTGTTTGGTGGACCCCAAATAACCTTCCCATGTTTAAATAAACCCAAATCACATCCCGCTCTTGCAAATCACAGAATCAATGTTAGGTGTTGCAAGGGCCCTCGAAACACCATCTAGTGCAACCCCCCTGCCAGAGCAGGGCCACCTAGAGCAGGTCACACAGGAATGCATCCAGTTGGGTTTTGAATGTCTCCAGAGAAGGAGACTCCACAACCTCTCTGGCAAATGACTTCCATGGGTGTGAAGCAGCCCTGCGGTGGCGGCTGCCCTGCCTGGTGGCAGCCCAGAGCTGTACCTGCGCAGCGGGGCTCCTGCCCGCTCCAGCTGCCATCCGCCTGGCACGTCCGTGTGCTGGAGCCCAGGAGCTGGAAACCCGGGTCGCAGGTGAAATGAACCTCGTGCTCCACCAAATACTTGGTGCCAAACTTCTTCCCATCTGCGGGGGCTTGCAGGGCAGGGCAGGAGGCTGCAAGAGTGTGGCGGGGAGGGGGTCAGCGTTCATGTGGGAGCTTTGGGGGAGCACCAACGTACCTTTTCTGTCCCCAATTCTACCACAGTTCACACGGTTCCTCCAAGACCTCCTCTTTAACTTATTTTCCTTGGATATTGACCTGCTGAGGGTAACTGGTAACATCCAGCCCCACAGTGGGGCTGAGCATCACCGCCAAGGCGTTTGGTGCTGTTTTTACCCCCCTTCTTGTGCTCTTTTGCTGGAGATGTGGTTTTCCGGCCCACTTGCCTCCCGTGCCTTGGCAGAAGCCTCCCTTTTGAGCCTCCCACCATCTTACCAGGCTGGAGAAGTGCTGGAATTCACATGCACAAACGGCCAGCGTGGATACAGGTGTCCCCATCCACCCAACACAGCCCTGAGCATCCCAACCTGCCCATCCCAGCATCCTCCGAGGCCCTAAAAGCAGCCGGTGGGACACAGGGAGGACTCACCGGCTGGTGGCTCAGGGGTGGCTTTGGCCAAGGAGGCGTGGAGGGTGCTCAGCCGGCTCTTCATCAGGCGGACGCCCTCGGCGAAGCGCGTCTCCTGCCCCTTCAGCAGCTGCTGCATCTGCCGGATGGCGGCCAGGAGCTGCTGCCTGCTGAGGCAGCTCTGCAGGGGCAGAGTGGATGCTCAGTTAATAAAGGTTGGACTTGATGACCCTGGAGGTCCCTTCCAACCATAATGATTCTATGATGATTCAGTGGGGGGACATCACTCTGGCCCCCATGCTGCTGCACCACCCGGGACCAAACCTGCTGCACGGAGCGGGGGTGCTCGTGCAGGAGCTCTGCAGCATCAAAGGTGCCCTGAGATACCTGATTTTATATAGATTTTCTATAGATTTTTCCCACATTTACCCCGATGCAGGAGTTTTTTTAGCCTACACAAGAAGTCCTCAGCTCAGGCGTGCTCTCCTTCATCTAGATGGGTAACACAGCGCTGCGAGCAGAGCTGTAATCACTTTGTTAGCCCTGGGAGAGATGCCATAACTCATGTTTCATCCTGCTGGAGCTGCAGCCCTGTCCCACTTCCACATTACAAAATAAGAGGAAAACAGCTGTCTTGTGAGTTCTGCCGGGGCCAGGAACGCTGGTGGGACTCCTGCCTGCAAACCGATCGCTACCACGGGACTGACTCATGCAGGAGACGGGCATCGTTATTATAGGTTTCCTGTGGAATTGACTTAAAACC
Source organism: Aegotheles bennettii (assembly GCA_013398125.1). Taxonomy (NCBI): domain Eukaryota; kingdom Metazoa; phylum Chordata; class Aves; order Caprimulgiformes; family Aegothelidae; genus Aegotheles; species Aegotheles bennettii. The sequence goes on from VZRW01009699.1 coordinate 178,113, forward strand.
AAAGAAAAAGAGCAAGAGCAAAGCCAAGCTAGTTTTGGAGTTCAGGGATTCACATGGGGGAGAGAGCACACCGGGTCTGGTCTGGGGGCAAAGGGGAAGCAGGCAGAGCTGCTGGGCACCAGCCCACCTGGCCCAGGGGATTTCTTTCCCCCCCAACCGTGGAGGGGTGAAGTTATTCTCCTTCCCAATACAAACAAGAAATCCAAGCCAGCCCCCAGCGGCGTGCTGCCCTCTGCTTCCCTTGGTGTGGTTGTGGGGGATCTGGGGCTGCCGGTAGGGATGATCCGGTCTGTGCCCGCAGCTCTGGGGTGCGGGGAGGGAGGCAAAAGCAAACAGATGCCTGGCATGCAGCTCGCTTTAATAACCAGCTCTTTGTTAGGGCTGGGTTTAAATCCAAGAGCCAGCGTGCGCTGCCGGCGGGATGCTGAGCCGTAGCAAACCCCCGCTCTCCCTCCAAAACCGGGAGGATTCCTCGCCCCCGGTGCACTCCGTGGTGACTTCAGGTGTGGAGCAAGAAGGAAAGAAAGAGCCCCGAAGAAGCCGGGCCCGGTTTGAGCCCGGTTTGACCTCCCCCCGTCTTTGCCCACCTGTCGGCCGGGGCAGGAGCGCGGGCTGCACAGCCCGAGGGCGGGCAGACACGCACCGCACCGGCACCGGGCGGGACGGCAGAGGGTGGGAGACCCGCACACACGCCCCGGGAAGCCCTTCCGAGGGGTCCCCGCCCCCCGAGCCCCCCGCTCACCTGCGGCGCGGGCGCGGCCGGGAGCAGCAGCAGCAGGAGCGGCGGCAGCAGCAGGAGCGGGCGGC
>VZRW01009699.1:179348-200788 GCA_013398125.1 Aegotheles bennettii
AGCCCCTACACCTGCTTTTCAGCCCCTGCACCCCCCTCTACCAGACCTGCACCCCTTCCCCAGGCCCTGCACCCCTCCCATCCCCTGAACCTCTTCCCAGTCCCTGCACCCCTTTACCAGCCCCTACACCCCTTCCCCAGCCCCTGCACCCCCTTCCCAGTCCCTGTACCCCATTCCCAACTCCTGCATTCCCCTCTACCAGCTCCTGCACCCCTTTCTCACCCACTTCACTCCCTCCCCAGCCTCTGCATCCCTCTCTACCACCTCCTGCACTCCTTTCCCATCCCCTTCACCACCTTCCCATCCCCTGCACCCCATCTCCAGCCCCTGCACTGCCCTTTCCCAGCACCAGAACCACCTTCCCCACCCCTGCAACCCCTTCCCAGCTCCTGCACACTCCTCCTCATCCCCTATGCCCCCATTTCCCAGCCCCTGCACCCAGCCCGGGTGAGAGGCACCGGGCGGTGTGCAGGGTCCCTGCTCCATCTGCTGGGCACGGCTGTAGAGCAGCCCCTGCTATGGAAAGGGCAGAAATCCCCCTAAAAAGTAGAAGGGACATCGGGGAAGGGCCTGGCCATTCCAGGGTAGCTCCATCCCTCCCAGGACCCCCCTTACAGACTCCTGTTTTCCCGTTTTTGCCACAGGACCGATGGTTTTCCTGGTGCACAGTTGGAAACCTGCCTCTGGGAGAAGGGGATTTTGAAGCACCCACTGTTCCCGTTAGAGCTCCACTTGTGATTTTTGCTGGGGATGTCTCGCAGCGTGAACTGCCCCAGCGGGCTGGGTAGCAGGGGCCCAGACCATCCATAGGGCTGCCCATCACAAAATCCCCGACAAATGGTGAAAAATGGGGGGAAAAGGCCACAGGAAGCTGGCTGCATCCTCACCATTTGGGGCTGGCACAGCCTGGACGGAGGGAAGCCAACCCCATGTGGGGGGGCACAGGGGAGCTCCCCACATCTCCAGCCTGACTGCCCTGGCTGTGCTGTTACTCCTGGGGGGCCAGAGGCTGCTCCTTACCTGTGAGCCGTGGGGAGCTCAAAGCCTCCTGATACAGAAAAAACAGCTACAGCATTTAATTACAACCCCCTCGTGACTTCAGCCCAGGAAAGAGCTCCTGGGAAAGGCTGGATGCTCTGCCACGAAAATCGTGCAGGAGGAAATAAAACAGACAACTGTTTATTAAAATATACCCTCTCTGTCCTTTTCTCAGAGCCCATTTACACCAGGTTCCCCCTTTCACAGCAGCACTTCAGAGTCCTCCACACAGCTCTCGGCACACTGCAGCCCCAGCGCGAGCGAGCTGCCAGCGGGCAAGGTGCTGGCCTGGGTCCACGCCGAGTCCTCGCCAGCTGTCCCTTCAGGCAGCAGTGGGACATAGGCCTCCTCCGCTGGGCCACTGAGCTGCTCCTCCAGGACGTACCTCGTCCCCCATCGTTCATTGTGGTGGACATCCACAGCCACCAGAGCCGCCTCTGCTCGGGGGGAGCAGGGCTCGGCAATGTCCCCTGCGTCCAAATCAGAGTCCGCTTGGGGGAAGCCTGAATCCTGGGTGGAATCTGGGCTCTCCTCGGGCAGGCTGGTGTTGATGTAGATGACTTCTCCAGGTCCCCTGGGTAGGTTTTCCAGCAGCTTCTCCAGATGGACCTTCAGCTGCGAGAACGTTGGGCGGGCAGCAGGGTCGGCTCTCCAGCATGCAGACATTATTTCATACCTGGAAATCAAGAGAGGAGAATGGTTATCATGGAATCATCACAGAATGGTTTGGGTTGGAAGGGACCTTAGAGCTGATCCAGTCCCAACCCCCCTGCCATGGGCAGGGATACCTTCCAGTAGACCAGGTTGCTCTAAGCCTCATCCAACCTGGCCTCGAACACCAGGCACTGGGCTATGGAATGTATGGGGGGACCTAATCCCCTGCTGCTCCCCCAGCTGGGCAAGCCCTGAGCTGCTTTGCATTAAAACAAAACCAAACCAACTCCCCCTTAGGCTGTTTGCCCAAACTGCAGGGATTTCAGGGATTTCTCAGCCCAGGCTTCTGTTGTAAGGCACTCTCTGAGGGTCAGGCAGAGGCAGCCAGCTGCAACCCTGTGATCTGCTTCCCGGGAACATCCCAGGCCTTCTCTTGTCCTTCCCACAGGTGCCTGTTCGCAGGCTGGATGGCAGGGGAATGCCCAATGCCTGCTCCCTTCAGGGATAGGAGTTGGAGAGGGGCCTGGAAGGAACTGTCGTGCCACTCCGAGCAGCTTTGCTAGTTTGAGGGTTTTGTATTTGCAACTCTTTGCCGTGGGGGGATAAACATTTTCAGCTGTAACAGCAAAAACTCGGGAAGAAAACTCAGGAAAAAAAACCTTGCTTAGCTGCTCAGAAATGTAGAGTTTTGAGGTTTCCCCTTCCAGATTCATAGTTTGTAGGCACTGAAGGGTGCTGTGTAACTAGAGGGAGTTTTGAGGGGCAGAGAAGAGCATCACCAGCCAAGACTTTCTGGCCCAAACCATCTTATTTAAAAAATAATAAATAAAATAATAAAAAATATCACCACACACTGCAGAGGGGACTGCTCCTGTCCCTGCAGGACCAGCGAGGCGCCCTCTGCACTTCCCACCCACCCCATGCTCCTCAGCCCTCTGTGCCAGCCCTGCATCCATCGCTTTCTCCTGGGATATTCGTTGGGACTTCTGTGTGCCGATTTGCCTGGAGTGAAGAAGATGCTTTTGCCTCCCTGAGTGATATGCTGCTCTGGGATCTGGCTTTTATTAGGCAAATCAAAACTCAGGGATTTATGCAAATATTAAAGGATTTGAAGTTTTTGTGACATTTTCATTGAACATTTGAACCACCCTGTTATTCTGCCCAGCCTTCCTCCGAGAGCTAGCCTACGTTCTTGTAAGCTCCTGCCTGTCAAATCCACAAGGAAGAAAAGGTTAAATCCTTACAATTTTTTAAAAAATCCAGTCTTTAATAACTGTTGTTTCTGGGGACTATGGGAGAAATGGTGGGGGTGAGGTGGAAGGCGTCTCCCTTTCTGGCACAGACCTGTCCTACTCCACTTGGAGAGGCAGGTTTGCAGCAGGTGTGAGCAGGAGCATCCTGGAATGGTCTTGGATTGCGCTGTGATGCACAGCTTTCAGCCAAATTTAGTGCTAAGCCACAAGTCCACAGTGAAAGGAGCTGTTGTGTCCTTAAAGAGAGGACATCAGCAACTGAGAGCCACAGAGCACAAAGAGCAGCACCCCACAGAAGCCACCTCAGCTAAGGGCAGGCGACGCGCAGGTTGTCTGCCGGCAGACGGAGAGCAAAGGGGCTGTGCTGCAGCCCAGAAGCAGGGTCACAATACTCACAGATCATCTAAGCAGTCATCAGGCTTTTTCAGGCGCTGCCCGTGGAAGAGGTACTCATAGATCTCATGGTTCTGCACTCCTGGGTAGGGCGTCATCCCTCGGGTCGCTATCTCCCACATGGTAACGCCAAATGCCCACTGCAAGGACAAAGGGAGAGCACACTGAAAGGACATTTCCAGGAGGAATGAATGAGCCTTTTCATGGGGAAAGGTCACTGCCCAGTGTCCACAGGGCCCTAGCACAATGCTAAGAGCTGTCGTTCCAGTCCTGCCCTCCCCAAAATTGGAAATAATAAGCAATGCCACAGAAGAGGCGAGCAGCCCACTCAATAAACCTATTCCAGGACACTGGGCAGGCAGTGAAAGGTCAGTGTGTCCCATTACTGACAGCCTCCTGCTCCTCCAGCTAGGCACTTAGAGAGTACGAAACAACCATAACAAAGTGCAGGCAACTCAACCCAGGGATCGGTCCCTGCCACCGGGCTTGCCCAGCCACACAGGGACCTACCACATCACTCTTGGTGGTGTAGACACGGTCAGCCAGGGACTCGATGGCAATCCACTTCACCGGCATTTTTGCTATTCGGCCCTGCCGGTAGTAATCGCCGCTGTAAATCTTCTTTGACAAACCAAAGTCTGCCACGCACACTGTCATGTCGTCCCGTAACCTGCCAGGCACAAACAGGGACAACAAGATAGAAAAGTTCAACGTGCAAAATCCTGAAGCAGAAACATGAGGTCTTTCCCCATGTTTCTCAAGATCGAGGGAATTTTTATTGCAGGAAGCCAAGTCGTGCTGTAAAACTATGGGGCTTCCACTGGTGTTCACCTATTCAGGCCAAAGCAGAGGAAAAGAAACTCACATGCAGTTTCGAGCTGCCAAATCCCTGTGGAGAAAGTGCCGGCTGCTCAGATACTCCATCCCCAGGGCGATGTCAACCATGAACTTCACCAGTGTCTGCAGGGGCACAAACTGGGAAGGGAAGCCGTGAGTTAAACAGTGCAGGCCCTTTGGGAAGCACTTTTGGTTTGATCTGAAGCTTGATATTAGGAAAAATTTTTTTACTGAAAGGGTGGTCAGACCTTGGAACAGGGTGCTCAGGGGAGTGGTGGAGTCACCATCCCTGGAGGAGTTCAAAGAACGTTTGGATGTGGCCCTTGGGGACATGGTTTAGGGGTAGACTTGGCAGTCCTGGCTTGATGGTTGGACTCAACAATCTCAAAAGTCTTTTCCAACCACAACGATTCTATGATTCTGTGATTCTATGATTCTATGAAAGACTTTCCTTTCCTAGCCTATTTTTGGCTAGAAAACAACTCTGCAGAAAAGGACACTGGTGCAGAGCAAGTCAACTGTGGTTTTGTGGAGCTGGATCCTACCCCTGCCACTTGACAGAGGCAGGAAGCAGGACTAAATCCAAGTCCTCTTGATGGTCTTGAAAAGCAAAGGCAGGTTCATCCCCAAAAGAGGAATGGTACCACCTTGCTCCTCGCAGACATGGGGCCTTCTGCTCCCTGTGCTTGTTACCTGGGGGGCCATCTCCAGCCGCGAGCGAAGGAGGAAGCTGTGCAGGTCACCATATTTCATGAATGGGAGAATCACCATGGGCTTGGGGACCTGCTGGGAGCTCAGCTCGATGCACACACCTGGAAAACACAGTCAGGTTGCACATCCCTGTGGGCAAAGGCACCAAGGCACCACACTTTCCCCGTAGATGTCTTTAAAGGACCTGAACACTCTCCAGTCTAGCTTCCCAGCTCAAATCCCAGCTGGAGGGCAGGGAGTGACGGCCCATACCTAGGAGCTTGATGACATTAGGATGGTCAAAGTCCTTCATACACGCTGCTTCACTGAGGAACTCCTCTATCTCCCTTTGGGAAAAGTTATCCACTGGGAAGCAGAGAAAAAGGAAGAGGTTTAAAATCACAAGAGCTTTAACCCCCTGAATCACTGCTGCTGTCTCCTTTCACAGCACAGCTCCTGCATGAGTCAGGCAGAAGGGACCACCAGGATGTCTCTGCCATCCTTGGTGGTCTGATAGGAGTGTCGCTGCCTGACTGGCACAAGGGAGCTGTGGTAGAGGGGCCAGCGTCCCCACAAAGTGGTGCCAGGATGCAGAGAGAGCGCTGCCTCAGATGGGCAGCAGGAATTCCAGCATCCACTGGGACAAACAACATCAAGTTCTGCCAGGCCAGGGTGATGACTTACGCTTCATGGTCTTCACAGCCACCTTCTGTGGGGTGCCTTCTGGCTGGCTGAGACGCCCCTCCATCACTGACCCGAACTCCCCTGCCCCATGGGAAAGAAGCAAGAACTTTACTGATGGCCCGAAGCACCACCTTTCAGGACACCACTATGTCCTTGAAGATCTGAAATGCTCCAAGACCTCGTTCCCAAAAGGCTATGAGGGATGCTTATGTCTCATCAGTGGAAGAAGGAGGACATGAACCCAGGGGTCCTGCCACTTGGTCATCTTGATCTACCATCTCCCCCACACCCCTGGGCCTGGAGCTGGGGGCTGATGTAGGTAACAGTGACAGGCCCTGCCCCATACGTCCACCCCCAGCTTTCCAGCCCCAGCACTCACCCTCTCCCAGGACCTTCCCCAGGCTGAGGGAGTTTCTGTCCACGACAACATCCTGCAGCTTCTGCTGGAGCTCGCTGCTGACACCCAGGCTGCCCACTGTGGGAGAGGGGAAGAGGAGCTCAGGTCACCCTCAGCCTGCAGACATCACTGCTGCGATATCCCCATCAACCTCCTTGCAGAGGGATGAAAAAATACACCTACACGTGAGTTCAACAGCTCTCCGGCAGTAGGACTTCTTGGCTGTGTAGCTCACTGCCAGCTCCAAGTCATTCCTGCTGAAAGCACTCCTGGTGGGACAGAAACAGATCCTGCTCAGCCACATGCGGCGGCTTCTCCGATGATGAAGGAACCACTGCTGCGGGGGCGGGCGACCACAGCCCTTCCAGGGGTATGGGTAGTGAAGGAAGAAATGCACCTTCACCCTAAGCTTTTTCATTTCCCTCTTACTGGACCAGTGCCACTGCTTACAATGTCTGTGCAGAACAGCCACTGGATAAACAAGGCTGATCTGTCAAGGAATGAGTCACAGAGGTTTTCTGGGGAGGAAACAGGATACTCATTTCCTAATCAGAGAGCAGCCTGCACCGGTAGGAATACGGCGCCCAGATCTGCTGCCTCCTAAAGCCATCTCATCTCTTGCCTGATGCACAACTCCAACATGTGCAACCCCCATCCTTTAGCCAAAAAGAAACTAAAGGGAGCTTCACAGCATAGCCCTGAAACAGTGGTGATGGGCATGCTGCTGGGAGATGCTGGGCAACCCTGCTGGTACAGGGTCATGCAGGGGTCCAGCTCTGGGAAACAAAACCACAGCAGGTGCCCAAGAGCTCCCAGGGAGCTGGCATCACAAGGAAATGCTACACCAGTTAGGAAAGGCATCCCTACACACTACCAGTTTTCAAACTGGGATGGGGGTGATGCCATGGGAGGTGAGAGCAGGGGGGATTCCTTCACCATCTCAACAAACTCCCTTACTGACACGATGCTCTTCCAAAGGAGTTAATTATATCCCATTTCCAATTTGTCAGCAGGCACCCAAGTGATGGTGATTGTCAGAAAAGCAGCTATCACCACAATTGTTCAACACGAACAGCAGCACGGGGCGGCTAAATACCACTTGGAAAGTCACAAGGGTGAGTGAGTAGCATTGACTTATTGTAGCAGAAAACAGCCCTTTGTCCACATTATTAAAACACCACTCATGCAGTCCAGTGGCTGTCTCTCTGCCCGGCGCGGCGGGTGCCACACTTAGCCGTTGGACCAAGACAGATCTGGCATGTGAGTAGGCAGGAGGGGTTTCTCCAGGCCACAGGCCACAGGATATTGTACATCTCTGCCCTCTCACTTCCATGTCAAGACATCGAGGTCACCCTCCCATACCTAGTTGCACAAGTTTACTTCCCTTTCAAAACAGGAATAGTGAGCGAAAGGTGAACTGCTGGGCTAAGGAAGAGAGGGGAAGTACCCTTGCTGCACTAAAAATACACTCAGTCCCTCACCACAGGCATCAAAAAATGCCATTTGTGGGAATGACGTCGGTACTGGAGGCAGCAGCCTTCTCCCTGTGTCCAGCGTGGGCTGCTGGCCACCCGCCCTGCCTGCCCAGGCCCACGTGCCTGTGACCTGCCCAGCTCCAGGCACCTCCACAGGCTGTTTTCCCATCAGCTTACCCATATTTTGTTTCCACGCATCTTTTCTGGATGACCACAGACAAGCAGAGGATCAGCCCAACAGCAATCGTCCCGCAGATAAAACCCAGGGCTACGATAAAGGAGTCTGTGTTCCCCGAGGCTGGAGTTGAAGAAGTGGCTGAGGTTATCAATCCTAAGAAAATATCCCATTAACGGAGCCAGTGAAAGAGTCAGCCTGCAGCACACAGGGATCACGGGAGGGTTTCCCAGGGGGCTCAAACCAAACCTGGTAAAGCCCAAAGGGTTACACAGAAAAAGAGGGCACAAGGACCAAGGCTGCATGTGGAGAGCAACTCTCCAAAGCATGCAGAAGGTCCCAGATTCTTGGCCAAGAGCCTGGCCGATAGGGAAAGCGTCTGAAGGAGGATGGGAGAATGCCAAATGGCCTTGGCCGGGCAAGGAAAGCACGCCCTGAATACTTGCCCACCATCCACCCCTGCATCCAAGGCAGGGACAGGCATCTCCTTACCGCTGTCAGGGATGAAGACCTCCACTGGGCTGCTGAAAGGTCCCACTCCCCCCTTGGTGACGGCAGCCACACGGACGGAGCAGGTGGCATTGGTGGCCACCACAGGCAGGATGGCCACGCTGGCATTCTGCTGGGCTTCGGTGGAGATGTTCTGCTGGATAGAGGAAGGGAAGAAAACCCTAGGCTGGGGGAGACAGCGACGTGTCCCTGTAGCAGGAGGAAAACTGGAGATTTATTGAGAATTGTCCCCTTGTCAAATTTCTACGTTGCCTTGCTTTCACAAGCCCAGAGGAAATGCAGCTCCAAGCTATTTACAGAGAATAATAGCCCTGCCTGCAAGAGCCGGATGGGATCGGGAACGGGGCTGAGCAGCGCTTCCCGTTCAAACCTCGTGCCACTGTCCCTCTCTGCTTGCCAACAGCAGTGAGACCAACAGCCCGAGCCAGAGAGCAGCAGGAAAGCATCTTGCAAGGATCTTGAAAGACATTTCATGCACTGGTGGTAACAGATTTTGACCCCCAGCCTTCACTGTGGTCGGGTTGGCCAGTGGAGGTTTGTCCCCCTCTTCACACCAGCCAGGGATGCCCACGGCTTGTGCCGGGCAGCACCGTGAGCCTCAGCACCCGCAGAGCCTTGGTGCTCACCACCACCACTCCTCCACAGAGCATCTCCGACCGCTTTCAGCCACAGCCCTGCTGGTTTGATTGTTCAAGTGCCCTGCCACAGAAAGTAGATCTCAGGGCAGATATTTTCTGCCTGTGGTTTTGTGTCAAGCTAATAATATTTCCAGTTTTAAGGGCGTGTTTCCTTGCCTGGTAACAGGGCAGGAGTCAGCATGTCCCACAGCACAGACCTTTCTCCTTGATAGAAACGCAAGTGAGTCTTTCCCTGCAAATTCCCTGTCTTTTCCTGGTCTTGTTCAGCTGAGAAAGTGCTGCTGCTGCTCTCCGCTGACCTCCAGCTGCAAAACAGCTGCCCAGTGGCATCCAAAACATCTGCTGGGCTGCTGCAGATGATGATGAACGTCCCACGGCCAAGCAAAAGCAGCAGCCGAGGGGGATCGGTGGGCAAGGAGGAGGGAATTGGAGCTGCTCAGAGGGAACCAGTTTCTGTTCACAGTCTCCTGTTCACAGCATCCTTCGGCAGAAACGCACACAAGATCCTTTCCCTTCCGCCAGCCTAAAAATGCACTGGGCTCCTTTCGTATCGCAGATGGCTCTGCTGTGTCATCTGAGGACAGAGACTGACTGATATCAAACAGACCGTGGCGAGCGTGAGCACACTGGCAAAGCAGACAGCCGTTCTGGCAGGACAGGACTGTCAAAGTTAATGGTTTTTTATGAGTCTTGTGGTAGTTGAGGAATTTCTTCACGTCCCATCTCCAGCAGCCTTGGCTCAAATAAGAACTGCTGGTTTAAGAATAAAATAAAGCAACTTTTTCTGAAGTTTTTTGAATAGTTTTCAAGCTGGTTGTGGAGAAGAAGAGGCCTGCAGGTGGCCCTGCTGACACAGAAATACAAGATCCCCCCTCCTTTACCATGCTGGGGTTGTTAAACCAATGGTTATTTTGGTCTTAATTCTGCGACAGACCTTGTAAAAAGACATGCTGGCCCCTGCCCTTGCCTGGCTCTGACACACGTTTTCCCCTTCCATGAAACCTGGAGGCTGACAAAAAAAATCAACAGCAAACACAACTGCTTCCTTTGGTCTGCAAAGAGCCAATCTCCCTGGCACAGCTCCCTCCCACCTGAATTCACTCCCTAGTAGAGGGGTCTTGGGAGCCTCCTGAAAGCCAGCACTAGTGAGACCAGTCATTGACCAGGAACCCAAGCAGAAATTTCACCCCGTGAGCATTTGGCTGGGGAAATTTATACAAAGCAACAACAACAACAGATAAGTCTCCCAGGGCCTAAAGGGCAAGTCTTGGTTTTTGCCTTCTGCTTGAGAGAGCACAAATATGTCAGCATTTTTTTTTCCGTGCGAGTCACAAGACCGTAATATTGTTTCCCTGACTTCATTCAGTCTAGATCTATACATGCTCTTCTTCAGAGGCACAAAAGGAGAACAGAAAATGCAGCATCCTACAAAAAATAGCCTGTGAGTCACTTTTTCCACAGTGGGTTCAGGCCATCAGAGCCGCCCTGTGCTTTCAGCCTGGGACAGAGGCAGACCAAACCACGGCACAGAGGCGACAGCTGGACACATCTGCTCAATGATCCAGAGGTTTCCCAACCACGGGCAGAGCCGGGACAGGACACCCTTTTGCCCAGCAGCTGAGATGAGCCAGGACTGACTGTGAGGTCAGACCAACCTCGCCTTAGCAAACTCTAGAGAGCTACTTCCCAAATCCTGGGAAAGGCAAGCAAGGTTGTGCCAGATGACTTCATATGCTCAGACACAGGCCCCTGGGCACCAAAATGTTCCTTGAGCTACGAAACTCCATGCCATGGGTTTGCAGATGAGTTAATGCACGGAACAAATCCCATCCGAGTAAGGAACAACTCCAAACTCAGGGAACAAATTCTCCCAAACACCTCATGATTGACTCCATTGCTGGAAGTGCCAAGAGCTGCTGCCAAACCTTGGCTGCCACTCCAAAGGCCATACCAAAGATTGCCAACACCAGGAAGAGCATCTCACTTCTATTTTAGAGAATAGGAGCTCTGGTAGCAAACCTCCTGTCTGCTTCAAGCAGAACTGCTTCCTCCCAGTATTAATGACCGAGGGCATTGTCATGAGTTACATAAACACATAAGAGAGACAACACTTGTATTAAAAAAGTCCAGATGAAAGCACAAGACAGCAGACAAATAAGTTCCAAAAGAATACATGGAAGCACAAAGACCAAAGTGGACATCTCTGTTTGATGCCTGCTGGGATTTTTTTCTAAGTTTGAGCCATTCTTCCCCATTTCCCCAGTGACTTACCAACCCCTTTGAGTTCTGCCACCGGTACCAGATTTGATAGCCCTGCAGTTCCCCGTGGATCCTCCCCAGGGTTGGCTTCACCCATCGGATCTCCAGGGAGGAGCTGGATTCATTGAATGACACCGTGATGTTCAGCGGTGGGGTGGTTGGAGCTGCAGGGATCAAAGAGGAAGAAGGTGAGGAGAGCCATGTAGATGGGTGCAGGGACATGGCAGGCCAATGAAAAATGATCTGTAGCTCAACACTAAAGCACATGGTATTTCCTACAGCCTTTAATATTTCCAGCAGGTGACCACCCACGAGTAAATTTCAAGATGTCCCACCCCATACGCAACGATGACTCTGAACCAGCATCTCATCCACAGTGTCCTGCCCAAAGCTCAGCTGCACGACCAAGGCGGGGAAACCCTTTTTGGTCTTCACTATTCATTTCCTACCTCCCTCAGTGGTGCTGGCCGTTATCCAGGGGCTAAACGCCGACCAGCCAACTTCATTCCCGCAGGAAACACGGATGTTATAGTCCGCCATGGGCCCCAGCTGCTGGATGTGATACACGTGGGGAGGCACAGAGGTATTGAAGAGCAGAAGTGAGACGTTGCTTCGTGGAACAGCTTCCTTGACCTTAATTGAAAAATCAGTCCACAAACAGGGATTAGTCAGTAACAACCTGCAGGGTGAGACGTGTGGCAGGAATTCTACATCTGTAAACAGGATCCAGAGCCTTGCCTCCCTTCCAAACACCAGCAGGGCCTTGTTCCTGCATGCTGGCTTGACTCTGCGGAGCAGAAAGCTGATGGCAGACCCACAGGGCCCAGGACGAGAGCTCCAACACACCCAGAGAAGAAAGAGTTGCAGTGGGGATGTGGCAGAGATGTGTGGAATCGCCATCACTGCGGGAAGGAGGAGGGAGGGATGATTTGCTCTTTCTTGCGGCATGGAGCAAAAAGAGCACCCAATACCATTACCAGGCAGTAAGTCCCAAACAAACCGAAGAAAGCAATTTTTCATGCAACACATCATTACACCACAGGACTTATCACCATCGGATGTTGTGGGACTGATCACAGACCTCGTCAGACTCCATCATCACACTCAGCACCACGGGTTAATTCAATGTAATAAAACCAAGTCATGCTTTTTCATAAAGAGAAACTGCTCTCTCCAGCACCTCAGGGCTGAAGGGACTCCCTGAAGGGCTGGCTGGTGAGCACCCTTGTAGCTTCTGCACAGCCCCTGCAGAAAGCATCCCATTTTGGGGAAGCACAGGCGGTGAGAGGAAAAAGGGAAGGGCAAGAACGAGGGACGTCAGCGCAAGCAAGACAGTTAACTTGGAAAACAACCCACAGGATATGTTTCAGTGTGAACCACAAGTGGAAGGTCATACAGTCCTCTCAAAAGCCTCCACGCATGGTTTTGGGGTGGCAGGAGACCCGCCCTTCTGCTTGAGGAACAACTATACCCTCTGGGTAGCCCAGGGTGCACAGGATGGCCTCAGCACCAACCAAATGAAAGAAAACAGCCTTCAGCCTCATAAAGCTGAGAAGGTTCCCAAGCCATCACTAGATGCTTTGAAGGAGGTGAGCAGCAATCAGACATGCAAGCCACTCCTGAAAGCAGCACCAGGACTGGCTGTTCTCCTGAGCTTCAAGCCCAGTTTAGCTATCTCGATCCTAAACTTGTCTTCTGGAGACAGTCCATAAAATGAATGTATTTTTTTAAATAATCAGGCTTTTTCCAAACTTAAACAGTTTGAACTTGGCAGGTGTCACAGGAACTGCTTCCCTTTTAAGCACCAGCAGGCTCAGAAATGAGTCACTTGGTGGGCCACGCTACCCAAGCGAGGGGATTATCAAAGGGGACAGGAGCAAAAAGGCTTAGTCACCACTGTGTTTTTGCCAGAAATCATGTCTTGTTTTCCAATTCAAAAGGCTATTTCCTAATGACAGACCACGATCGTTAAGTCATAGGAAATTCCTTGGCTCTCCACCCAACTTCCCGAGCTCCAGCTGGAAGGCAGCACTGGATGCAGCACTAATATTAGCTCCGGTACCTTTCCTCCCTCTAACTGCTTTCACTTTTACCTGGCTTCAAACATCGTCTCTCTCCATGCATTATCTCAGCTGGAGTATAAAAACCATATCCACGAGACAGCAAGCAATGGGCTCGAACTGTGAAACCCAGCAATGTCAAACCGAAGGAGCAGGTGGAAACTGCCCATGGAGATGGCATTCCCTGACTTGTCCAGGAGACAGGCAACCACTCAGCTCCTTCCCAGTGCTTTCGAGGAGCAGAGAGCTGGGAGAAATCTCCACCTCCAAACTGCAGCGGGAAGGCTGCTCGGTTGGGAAGTGTTTGACCTGGAGGTAAAAGCAGGAACAAGCATGTGGCTGCAGCAACTCAAGGCTGGCAAAGTCTCCCAAAGAGCTACTTGGAGCAGTTCTGGGCATCCCTCCATGAAGAGACATGGCAAACTGACTGTCTCACCTGAGGGGAGAGATTCTCGTGCATCACCCTCAAACGAAGCACGGGCACAAGCCCCGATGGGCTCTTCCAGGCAGGTGACTTACCTGTTCCCATTGCCCCTTGTTTCTGTCCCATTCAACCACCCTGCTCCCAGGACAAAAGCCTGCTTCACAGTCCCTACGTGAAGTCCCTTCCACTGACTATCCTCCTGCACAGCAAGCAGAGCAAACCCACTCTACGTGAGCAGACACCACCAAGATGATCTCCAGCTGCATCTTCCAAGAAGTCCCAGCGCCTGGAACTCTGCTTGCTGCTCAACTTGGACTCCTCAACATCTGCCACCACAAATCCCCCAGCTGCCCAGACCACAGGGTGCGGGTGGGACAGCATGCCTGCTTCCCCTTTCAAAGCCACTGGGAAAGTTCAACTCAGCTTGCCCAAATCATGGTTGAATCCATGCAGTTCATGCCAGACAACACTGATTTCCACCTGCCTCAGAGTATCCGTGTACGGGGAGGTCACAAGGGCAAAGAAAGGTTATGGATGCTTACCTGGACACTGCAGCTGTTCAGGGCAGAGAATGCATCAAAGCCCGGCACCCAGGATATCACAATACCATGGGCTGTTCGGTTGAGGACGTGCACGTTGGCGGGTGCGGATGGGATTCCTGCAGGAAAAAGCCAAGGGCAGGCAGTTGGAGGGCTAAGCACAAATGTGCCGAGTCCAGCTTCCCCCAGGCAGCTCCCAGGGCTCAGTCCAACTGTGCCTGAACTTCGGGTACTGCCTTGGCTACAGCCACAGCAGCATCCTCTGTCAGGGTACAACAGATGTTTCAGACCACTGGATGGGGAAGCAGAAAAATGTCATTTGCAGGACTATTCTGACCATGTTCTGTATTTGCAAGCTCTCTAGGTGCTTAGAGGCAATGACATATTTTGGGGAACACCTTCCTCGCATTACAGGAGTGGTTCCCATCAGGAATGTTAAGAATTTCCACCATTTCCTATGGAAAACTGTGAGCACTGCCCTGGTTGTGAAGGAAGGAAAAGAGTGATACAGCCCTTCCGAAACCTGCTCTGGGGCTGACAGTTCTGCTTTCAAATGTGCTTTTTGGTGCTTCCTCCCATGGCGGTGATACCGAGATGACAGAACCTACTGCATGACTGTGATACTACGTGCATCCTGCTTGATTTTAAATATAGTTTTAAAACAGGGAAAAATAAGTAGGGGAGTCCTAAAAACATCTCCTTCAGCTCATGTAGAATGACTGCTGGGAAGGGTGGAGATCAGGACAGCTCCTGCTTGGACACTGAGGTCAACAGGTAAAGTGAGCATCGTGTTGGCGCTTACCTTTCACGTTGACCTGCCCCGGGTTGGAGGCAGTCAGGCCTTTACTGTTGTGAGCCTCGCAGCTGAACAGTGCTGTTTCATTCAAACCTGCAAGGGGAAAAACAAGGACTTGTTCACTGGGCTTGCACAAAACACCCAAATCACAGCCATTCTCCACCTGCTGCTCACAGAAAACCCTTGCGGCTTCTTTTCTTGCACTGTTTCTTTTTTTCCAGCAACACAAAGGACCTTTTATTTTGCATTCACCGCTTCCCTTCGTGGCATTTCTGCACTGACTGCCCGGGGGTGACACCTGCAACCCAGCTCACCCACCTTCCACGCCATGAGCACGTGCATGCTGCCAGTGCAAGACACGGCACGGCAGAAAGGACCGTACATTTCTACGGCGCCGTTGCACAACCTCCTGAGCAAGCACTTGTTCCACGTTCAGAAAGGGAAAGGCAGAAAGCAGAAGAGCCCACCACCACGGCTGGAATCAGATGACTTATTGCTTTTCGAAGATTGCTCAAATCTCCCAGCTGATAATGGAGAACGACTGCTGTTGGGGGCCACTGGAAATACCCAAGAGCGGACGGCTGCTTGTTCCCCCTGGGATGGTGGCATGGTTGGTGCAAGACGAACCCAGGCAGCAACAGCGCTCAGGACTTTTGTCTCATGCAAAGGACTTTGCTGGAGGCACAAGGCTGTTCCTCCTGAGCACGTCGCTTGCTGCTGGTGCAAGGCGAAGGGCTCGCCACGGTGCACTGGACATGCCGAGCGTTTGCTCACACCAGCAGTGATGCCTCTCGGTGTGACAGGGCTCCTGGGCCAGGGGGGGAGCTGTTCAAATGACCCGAGCTAGTGTGTGCCAGCTGGATGCAAAAACATCCAAGAGGAATGAGTCACTTCTTCCGGCTTTCACTGCCTTTTAAAGCGTGTCTTTGGACGCCAAGTCTGTTAGAGTCTGGCTGATAATGAGCTAGTGGATTTCTCCTCATGAGCAAATCAAGAAATCTCTTCTCTCTTTGCCTCTGCAGAAAAGCCATGGTGGGTTTTATGTTACATAACTGTTCTCCCTTTGCTCCACCAGGCTGGCATGGAGACACGTTGCAGGGGCCAACCCAAGGTCTTCCAGAGACACTAAGAAGTGACCATCAGTAAAGCAGCCCACAAGAGCAGCAGTGCACTTGTTGGCATGGCCGCAGGCTAGAGGAAAAACCTGCTTCTTGCTTAGGAAAGAGTGGTTTGAGTGTTCTGCCTCTTCCAAGGAAGTAATTTCTGGCAGCAGCCAGAGGGGATGGGATGGGATGGGATGGGATGGGATGGGATGGGATGGGATGGGATGGGATGGGAGTTGCTGCCCCCAGATCACCCCTGCAGTGGTTCTCAGGGCTGCTGAACCAGCCTGCTAGGCAGAGCTGTGCTCCCAGCTCTGAGGATAGAGCAGTAATGGGCTGGGATTTATTTTTGCAAACTGGTACCTCTGTGGTACCTCTTTTGCAAAGCTGGACCCCTGTGTTCCCACTATACACAATTTGACATCTGTATTTTATGTCAAACCTCCCGGGAAATTTTCCTGCACTGAGCTTTCCAGGCAGGTGTCAGCAATGCCCAGTGCCACACAAAGATGAAGCAGGATGCAACGGCCCTGTGATGGCGCACGGGAACACAACGGGAGGTGTGAGGCCAAGGGGACAGGCTGTGAGATGGCACAAGACACCTTCCCACTCTGCCCTTCCCGGTAACCACACAGAGGTGTCCCAGCTGGCGGTGACAAGGATGCTGCATGGCTCACCTGGCACAGTCAGGACTGATGGGGAGATGTGAGGCTTCTCATTGAGTTGGACATTGTTGCGAAACCAGTAGATCTCCACAGGCTCTGGTGGGCCCACAGCTTGGCAAGTGAGGTTGAAAGGACTGTTCTTGGTGACATTCATCTTCTCAGGCTGCCGAATGAAGTGTGGGAGCCCTGCATGGACACAAACAGATAAGCAAGAGATTCAGCGAGTTCAGCAACACAGCCCTATCAACCACCCCAAACTGTGTGGCCAGGGGCTATGCCCAGCTCTGGCAACAAGCCCCTTTCCCATACAGGACTCCCCATTTCTGGAGGATAACTCCCAGGTCCCAGATCACAGTCCCAGGGGCTGTCACTCAACTGGGGTACAATGCTCCACACCACCAGCATGTC
The DNA here is from genome assembly GCA_013398125.1 of Aegotheles bennettii. NCBI lineage: Eukaryota > Metazoa > Chordata > Aves > Caprimulgiformes > Aegothelidae > Aegotheles > Aegotheles bennettii. Next base: position 196,347 of record VZRW01009699.1, read on the forward strand.
TGCCCTAGCACTCCTCCAGCTCACCTTCCAGCTGCACCGAGATGGGATCTGACACCACCTCCATGCCAGAGATGTTGAGTTTGCAGACGTAGGAGCCGTTATCCGAGCGCTGGGCGGCAAGGATGCTGCCAGAAAGAATGGGGACCATGTCAGGGTTCTGGTGGGGAATTCTGCCCCTCATACAGCTCCCACAGGAGCACACACCAACACTGCCAGCCTGGGGATGGGTTTCAACCAGTACCAACCACCCCACAGCACACACTGAGCAGAAGCTGGGCTTGCAAAGCCAGGCTGTGGAGGCTAGGGAGCATCTGCCCATTGCAGTCCCAAACCCAAGCCCCTGTGACCATCTGGCCTCCCACCTTCCCCCAGGAGCCAATGCTCAGTGCATCTCTCCAGGAAGGATGGCACCAGTTACCTGAAGGTGGAGGTCATTGCCACCTCTTCCTCATCGGAGATCTCGAAGTGGCTGGTGGCAATGCGGTCCAGCACGTGCAGCTCCCTCCCATCCTTCCACAAAGAAATGCCTGGGGTGTCCGGCCTGAGCAGAAGCTGAGGTACTTTGATGGAGCAATTAAACGTGACATCTTTGTGCTCGTTAATCACAATGTGTCGCACGGTGGGGTTAAATTTAATCTGTTTTAGAGAGCTGGCTGGGGACTCCTCCTGGGGCTGCTCCTGGTGAGGCCAATGACCAATGGTGGCCACGCTTCGCTCAGGGCGGTGGGACTCTGCCAACAGGTACGGCCTTAGACCTTGATTTTGGTCGGCATCATCTGCAAGAGAAAACCTCAGTTTTGTTACCACCAGCCAGCAAGTGCCCCTCTCGGGAACGCTGCAAAGCCCCACTGCTTCTGTTAATAATTAAAGGCAGCTAATTTACAGATGCTCCAAATATTCAGAACCTCTAGGTCACTTCTCGCAAGAGCCCTGAGGAGGAAAGACAGAGCTGAGGGCTGTCCCAAGACTAAATATGTACAAGCAGCACCTTCAAAAAAGACTTTATAGAAAGAGCTCGGCTGCTTGTCTTTCAGCAGGGGAGAGGCAGGAGCTATTTCTGCTGCATCGCCCCCCCCCCCGCCTCCCGGAACTGGAATATAAAAGGATCCCTGGGCAGAAGGAATTTGGGACTTTACTGCAGTAAACCCTTCAGGGGCCCCATCTCCAGCATTTTCAGCTGGGGCAGAGCAAGAGTCCCCAGCGGGGATTTCTCTGTGTTTAGACTCTTCACTGGTGACACGGCTGTCTTCCCAGGACAGGGCGGGCTGCTCCAAGAGGGAGATGCTCTCTGAGTCAACCACAAACGCTTTTGCTAAGCTAAGTGCCTCCACTGAGCTGCTTTTCTCGGGAAAACAGCTGCACACGGATGAAGAAATGCCTTCAGATGGAGTGTAGGAGCCGGCTGCTGTTCAGCGTCGCTCTCCCGGTGTCTTTTCCCAGACATTTTTCCCAAGGGAAGGCTATTCACCAACTCTGAGGGCTCTGTGCCCCCACCTACAAACCACTTAACATACCCAGTCCTGTAATGGCTCCGTCCCCCCCCTCCCCACACTTCCCACCCCAGCCATGAGCAAGACAAAGAGCAACTCCACATAACGCAGTTCCGCCCAAACAAAAGTGTGTATTTTGAAGAGGTGAGATCCAGAGAATATATCCACAAGTAGATGCTTTACTAGACCGTTTTTGAGCTTCCTGAGGCATTCAGGGGCACACAGAAATCCCAAGTGGAGTGGTAAATCTCCCTTGCTGCTTTCAGCAAGCAGAGGCATTGTGCCAGGGAGGAATTTCAGCTAAATTAATTTGCCTCTTCCAAAAAAAAAATAATAATAAAACAAAACAAAAAACCTATTCACAACTTGAAAGATAAGCCAGCAGGTAGAAAGCATAACCTTTTTGTTTAACCCGAGTTCAGCTGAGTTTGTTTTGAGGCAGGTTTCAGTCCTCAAACATCAAACAACAAGTTTTTAAAGCTACGTCATGACTATTGCGAGTAATGGAGCAGGAGCCCAGTGCGCTTTCCTGAGAGCCAAGAAACACAACCTAATTATTTTGAGGCTGGATCTATTCCTTTGCTAAATTGCTCACTATTTTTAACCCTCAAGAAATGCTACTTCTAGACAGAAATTTGAGAAGGGATTTTAAGTTCTGGTGGTGCGGAGGGAAGCGCAAAGCTCTCCCTGGCTCTCACACAAAACAATGGGTTTCCCTTTTAGAGAGAAAAAAAAAAAAGACCCTAAGCTTTTCCAGCCTGCTTCCTAAGCTTTACCATCCCAACACAAACAAAGCCCATGTGACCACTGCAAAATGCAGCCGACTGCCATTTACTTGCTGGCCAGGTCACCAGCTCTTGAACAGCCAGGCAGCTCCCAAAAGATTTGCCAAATGCAAACAAGCAAGCGACCCCAAATCCCCTGCCCTCCCCGGCTCTTCCCGGCAGTTACCCAGGCTGGAGCCACTGGCTGCCTGGCACAACCAACCTCAAACAGCTGTTTTCATGCCCCATTTTGAAGCTTTTCAGCTCCCCCAGCAGGGACCCCTGGTCCTGGCACTCTGCCTGGTCCAGGATGATTTCTGCTCACCCGCAGCTCGTCCCAGGCTGCTTCAAGTGAAAGGGCAAAGAGCAAAGGTGATTTTAACTGTGTTTTCTATACTGATTAAGTGGAAAGAGGTGTTTGCTGGCCCAGGAATTAAATACTTTCCTCTCTGACTCATGTGATAACAGGAATTTCTCATTTCAAACTCTGCCTTTGGGTCCCCCCTTCCATCCCTAGCTGTCTGGGATATCTTCACGGCATCTTCAAAGGGATTTGCCCTGTGTGGCAGGACACCCTTTACCTGTGTCCAGAGCGATTTGCTTAGGCTGGCTCTAAAGCCCACGCTGGAACCGAGGAGCTGAAAGCCGCCGGGGTGCCTGCATGAGTGCCTGCCACACTGCAGCACTCCCTTACCGCAGCTCGGCCCGAGGGAAAAGCTGGAGTGGAGATAAATCCACCTGCAAGCACACTGCTGCTCTCTTGAAACATCTGGGATTGCAGCAAAACTAAAGTGCTAGCAGAGACAGATCTTCCTGTGCAGCCTGGCAGGTCCCGTGTGCCTTCTCCATTGCCTTGAGAACAAAGTTTTAACAAGAAACTCTGCCTGCTATTAGAGGCAAGATACTTTATTACAGAGGAAAACAAAAATCAAGGACTCGCACCCCCGGGACTGAAGCAGCAAATCGTTCTGCTGCCATCCCTGCAAGGGAGGCATTAGAAAACACCCAGGTCTGCCAAAAAGCTCCCTATGTCCCTAGCTCTGGCTTTCCCATTACTGGAATCACTTCACCTGCTGACAGCAGCTTTCTGCTCAGGCACTCGTGGAGTGTGTCTTCACACCCAGACAGGGCAGGAGGAACCCCCTGCCTGCGGGTTTCCTACCTCCCTGTCCCCTGGGAGCTGTCAGAAGTGAGTTTCCCTTGGGAGCACACCTGAGTTCCAAAGAGACTCTTGGGGGTTCACACACCTTTTCACAGAATCATAGCATCTTAGATGGGTTGGGTTGGAAGGCACCTTAAAGATCATCTAGTTTCAGCCTCCCTGCCATGGGCAGGGACACCTCCCACTAGACCAGGTACAAAGCAGTCCAGGATTCCTGGTTAAATCCACAGTGAGTTCCCCTCACTGCAGATTCCCAAGCCAAGACTTTCCACTGCACCCTGCCCGAAGCAAACACTCGCACTCCTGCCCTCCCCATCCACACACCAACTCTGAGACCCCCCCCAGCACCCCTGAGCGGGGGCCATAAACCCCCAGCAGCTCACAGCCCATGACCAAATGTTGGGCAGCCCCGACGAGGGCACGCTATAAATCCAAACCCTACTTTTTGCCTTTTTTGCATTTCTTTTTGCAGGTAACTGGGCACGTGGAGCTGAAGAGCCAGCAGACTGACAGCGCCGCAGACACAAACTGCTGTGAATTTCCCCAGCACCGGCACGCAGCTGGCTCATGGCTCAGGGGATAAATCCCAGACCCACTGACCTGGTCCCTGCCTGTCACGGTGTCCCCAGCGAGCAGAGACACATCACACAGCAAAGCACTGGGGCATGACCATGCTGTGTCCCCAGGACAGCAGAACCCACTCCCTGGGGCTGGCAGGGATGTGCTGCTGCTAGAGACCCCAAATCACTGCAGAGCTTTCCCCCAGGATTCAAGCTTTGCTGAGGTCTGCAGGCCCAGGAGAGGGGTGTGGGGGTGTCGGGGTGCCCATGCAACACCCCGGCCGCTGGCAGGGTGAAACAAAACAGCATCTACCGGTAGAATGCTCCCCATGGCCGAACCCCCGACCCCCCGCCGGCACCATCCCTGCCCGGGACTCCCCGGGCTCCCCTGATCCCCACACCGGCACCATCCTAGACGGGACCCCCGATCCCCACACCGACACCATCCCAAATGGGAACCCCGATC
>VZRW01009699.1:206844-242534 GCA_013398125.1 Aegotheles bennettii
TGCCGCTTCCCGCCCGGCCCCGGCGCGGCGCGGGAGCCGGAGCCCGGTCCCGGCGGCGGGTGCGCGTCCGTCCCAGAAATAATGAGGATATCGGGCCCCCATGTCGGACCACTCTGACGAGAGGGCGACGATGATTGCGGCCGGCGACCTGCAGGAGTTCGCCCCCCGGGGCCGCGAGCACTGCCGCCGCCACCCCAGCGCCCTCACCCTCCAGCTGCGGCGGCTGCAGCCCGCGTCCGAGCTCTGCTCCTCCGACGGGGCCGCCGGCCTGGTGGGGTCCCTCCGGGAGGTGACGATCCACGAGCGGCAGCGGGTACGGGGGGGCTCCGGCCCGGCCCTCGGGCTCCCCAAAGGGGCCGAACGGCGGCTGCCGAGCGGGGCCTGGCTGCGGTGGCCGCACCGGCGGGTCTGGGGACTCCTCCTTAAAGGTATCTTGGCTTTCAGGAGAGCTGGCAGCTGAGGAGAGGCGTCAGTGATGTCGGGGAGGAGGTGGACTACGATGAGGAGCTGTACGTGGCCAGCAACATGGTCATCTGGAGCAAAGGGAGCAGGAGCCAAGCGTCTGCCGTGTACAAGGCGTTCACTGTGGACAGCCCCGTCCTGCAGGTACGGGGATCACAGAATCACAGAATTCTAGGGTTGGAAGGGACCTCGAAGGATTATCCAGTCCAACCCCCCTGCCAGAGCAGGGTCACCTAGAGTCCATCACACAGGAACGCATCCAGGCGGGTTTTGAATGTCTCCAGGGAAGGATGGGGGCACGGGGGGAGGTGGCAGCTGGGGGAGTGCGCCTTGGCTAAAAAATACTCACGGGCTGTGTTTCAGCACTGTTCTGGGGTGGGGATGTTTCTGCTGAAAGGTGAGATCGTGTGGTGGCACCAGCTTGTTCTTCAGAGGTGATTAAACTATGTTTGGTTTCAGGCCTTATGGTGTGACTTCACTATACCCCAGGAGAAGTCTGAGAAAGCAGATGGTAAGTCTCTATACCCCAGGAGAAGTCTGAGCAAGCGGATGGTAAGCCTCCTGCTTACTGTAATGCCAAAGAAATGCTTTGAGCTCAGCTCTCTTGGCATGAGTTTATTCATCAGGACTTGCTGTGCTAAGACAGCCAGCCCCCTCCTCAAGTTTACATTTTGTGTACAGAGGATATCTAAGGAAAGAGAAGAACTTCGCTGTTGTGTGTTTTTTCCTTTTTCCCTCTGTTTTTAGGCAGTGATGACATAGTGGAGAAATGTATCTGCATATTGCAGAATTCCTGTATAAATGTGCATAGCATAGAGGGAAAGGATTACATTGCTGCTTTGCCTTTTCAGGTAAGTGCTGTCTTTTTTCCGGGCTTGTTGCCTGGTTGCACGCTGTGTTGGGGTGGGGAGATGCAAGTAACACACTGCTATTCTTCACTCTGTGGGTGAAACCAAAGCTGATGAAATTGTAGCAGGGTTGTCAGGGCACCAAATACTTCTGGAAGTAGTGGCAGCTGGTTGTATGCTGTGGGAAAGTATGGGTAGGACCACTTCGTAGTCTGAGAACCTACTCCAGTTTATGTTCTTCTTCTCTCAAGAAGCCTGAACATCTGTTATAACCTGATCCTCAAACGTGGAACATAATAAATATAATAAGTACTTGAGTTGTTGGGGGTTTTTTGGCCATAAATCTCTTTGTAACTTTTTATAGGTCGCAAATGTCTGGCCAACAAAGTATGGTTTGTTATTTGAGCGCAGCAGTTCTTCACACGAGGTGCCTCCAAGTCCACCCAGGTATGTAATGAGTGGCTTTGATTGTTTTGTTGTAGACTGTTTGCTAATCTAATACAGGAGTGCAAGAGTTGAAGAGCAATAGTGAAAGGATCTGTGTGTTCATGACAGGGACAGGTGAAACACCAGGAAATAGCAGGAAGGGACTGAATGCTGACAATCCATGATATTCCTCTGATACTGTGTTAAGAACTAGGTGTGAGTGGTGGTGCTGGGAATAGGACATGGGAGGCACGATATGGGTGTTACTGGCCTGATTTTGTTAAGGTTTGTCCTGGGAATTGGTTCCAGGCTGTGATGGACAACTGGGAGATTCACTGAGGGGTTGTCACTGACACATTTTTTCACAGCTGAGTGATGCTTTGGAGGTACAGAGCATCCTGTTACCTCTTTGGTGAGGATCGTGGGCCCTGTGCTCTGTGGCTGGGCATACAGCTGAGGAGCAGAGTAAGCAGTTGGATGGTGTGCTGATGAGCAGCTTTCATACAGCCACTTGATCTCTTGTGTCCATTCCGGGCATTTGTTATTCTCTAGACCTCAGAAGAGTTTGGATTAGAAATAGAGGTCCCGAAAACGTGCAGGAGGGCTAGATTGCACAAATCTGGCAGCCAGGAGGGCCAACCATGTCCTGGGGTGCATCAGGCACAGCGTGGCCAGCCGGTCAAGGGAGGTGATTGTCCCACTCTACTCTGCACTGGTGCGGCCTCACCACGAGTACTGGGTGCAGTTTTGGGCTCCGCAGTTCGAAAAGGACATCAAACTACTGGAGCACGTCCAGAGGAGGCTACGAGGGTGGTGAAGGGCCTAGAAAGGATGAGCTATGAGGAGTGGCTGAGGTCACTTGGATTGTTCAGCCTGGAGAAGAGGAGGCTGAGGGGTGACCTCATTGCGGTCTGTGGCTTCCTTACGAGGGGAAGAGAAGGGACAGGTCCCGATCTCTTCACTCCTGTGACCAATGACAGGACTTGGGGTAACAGCAGGAGCTGAATCAGGGAGGTTTAGGTTCGATATCAGGAAAAGGTTTTTTACCCAGAGGGTTGTTGAGCACTGGCAGAGCTCCCCAGGGCAGTGGTCACAGCACCAAGCCTGCCTGAGTTCAAGAAGTGTTTGGATGATGCTCTCAGGCACATGGTGTGACTGCTGGGGTGTCCTGCACAGGGACAGGAGTTGGACTCGATGATCCTGGAGGGTCCCTTCCAACTCGGCATGTTCTATGATTCTATGATCATGATTGTCTCTACTCAAGCTGGCCTTCTGTGAAAATTCCTTCTTTTGCTACTGCCACCACAGATGGGTGGCTTAATTGCTGCTCTGTGATGGATACAAATGACCTGATGGCTATCTGCTTGGCAGGGAGCTTTGAAACCTGAACTCTGAAGCTGAGTCTGGGTTAAGGGCTTTCTCCTTTTCTTCCTCCTCCTGCTCTCTCAGCTGGTGCCAGCTCTGCTCACTCGGGCCATCCAAATCTGTCGTGTGGCCACCAGGTGGGGTCATTCTCAAGTGTTGTGAGATGTAAAACAAGACCTAATAATCCTGTTTGATACACCAGCCTTTGTCTGGCTCTACTCTGTTAATCCAGCAAGCTTCTGTGAACAAAATGTTAGATTTTCTTTACTGTTAGATTTCAGGCTCTGATTTGTTAAGGTCTGAGGAGCTGTTTTGGGATCGCAGCACGTGTACCAGCTACAAGAGAGAACAATTACACTCGTCAGCATTTGGGTTTTGAACATCTCTGTTTGGTTTCTTTCTAGAGAACCTTTGCCTACTATGTTCAGCATGCTACACCCGTTAGATGAGATAACACCTCTGGTCTGTAGGTCTGGAGGTAGGTTTATGTCTTTAATGTGTCACTTGGAGTCCATCAGTATGGCATCAAATGCTGAATGTGTCACTTGAGCATTTTCTGCATCACAAAACCGGCAAATGCTCTTTCAAGAATTCAGAAGTGGGTTGTTTTAGCTGCTTCATGACCAGGGAAACTGCTTGGGAAAGAAATCCAGATTGCAGAGGGTATGAGAGATGCTAACCCCCTGACTGATAACACTGCTGTAGAAACGTTCCTTTCGCCTTAACTGAAGTTAACTGCTTCTTTAGCAGGCATATTTGGTTCTGCCAGAGTGCAGTACGTTGCTGATTACACCTTGAGGATCGTGTTTCTCAGTGCTGAGCCTTCCATTGTGATGACCTATGATACTGTGCAGAGCTTACACACTGTTTGGGTGCTTCGGAGAGTAAAGCCAGAGGTACGCATTCACTGTTGACTAAATATCATCATCAAAACTTTGTGTGTGTGTGTTTGCATGCTCTTATGTCTCTGTGTGTTAGACATGCCTGGTATTTGTGATTTATTTTATTTATAAGAGAGTAAAATATTTGTTGGTTTGGTTTTGTGGGGGTTTTTTTAAATAGTTTCTTTCATGTATTTGCTTGTACCACAGCCAGGGAGATCACATGATGGTCCTGAAGAATGCTGTGCTTAGCATGATATTCCTTACATTGTACTGGAAGGTTTTGACTCTGCTTAGACTGTTGTGTTCTGTAAGAAAAGTGACAAACAACTTAATGCCCTGGAAACCATAGGAGTAGTTTCTGTGACTGAGGGAGAGAGCAAGGTTGGTAGGAGTAACTTCTTACCTAAGCACCTACCTAGCAGAAGTTTTTAACACTTCATGAAACAAGCCATTTGAGCATCTTCCTGGCTACTGTTGCCTGTGTGCTGTTTGGCATAGACAGCTCTGTTTGCTTTTTCTCTCCCAGGAGCAGAACACAGTGCTGAAGTTCTCTGAGCAGATGGGCACACCACCGCACGTGGCCACTAGCAGCTCTTTGACAGCTCATCTCCGAAGCCTCTCGAAAGGAGACTCCCCTGTGGGTTCCCCTTTCCAGAACTACTCCTCTATTCACAGCCAGAGCAGATCCGTGTCATCACCCAGCATGCAGTCTCGCTCACCATCTATCTCCAACATGGCTGCTTTGAGGTGGGTGCTGAACATGACATGTAGACCTGAGAGGAGACCTTATTGCCCTCTACAGCTACCTAAAAGGAGGTTGTAGTGAGGCTGGTGTTGGTCTCTTCTCCCGAATTGTTAATGACAGGACAAGAGGAAATGGCCTCAAGTTCCATCAGGGGAAGTTTAGGTTGGATATTAGGAAGAAGTTCTTTCCTGAGAGGGTGGTTGGGCACTGGAATGGGCTGCCCAGGGAGGTGGTGGAGTCACCATCCCTGGGGGTGTTCAAAAAAGGGGTTGATGAGGCACTTGAGGCCATGGTCTGATGGTCTAATGGTTAGGAATATGATGGGATAAAGGTTGGACTTGATGACCCTGGAGGTCCCTTCCAACCATAATGATTGTATGATTCTATGAATACCAGAGAGTACAAGCTATAGAATAGGATGCACATCTGGTATTGCTGTCTGTCTTTCTCTGCTGTCACCAGTCTGTCCATCAAAGGTGCAGGTGCCTCTTCTGTCACAGCATCTGAAAGCCCTCTTGGAGTGCCCCTGTGATATTCGGTGTGCAGTTATCCCTGTAACACAGAAGAATAATTGGTGTGTAAGAGCCAAAGAGGCTGTTCTGTCATCACACAGCCAGTCTGTAGTGGAGTCGGGGACTGTCTGCAGGTCTTTTGACTCCCAGAAGTGTTTTCAGCTAGCTTTTCTAAAGAAAGCCATATGTAGAGGGAAGAGGCTAGGAGAGATTTTTGATAGAATGGGCCATACAACTTAAAGTGTTGATTTTACTACTTCTGAAATCTCATCTATTGGATTTTGACAGAGATGGTTGGAAATTAATTAGAGAATTGCTTTCTTACACTGGGGGGTATTGCTAAGGAAACTGATACTGAACTAGTCACTGGTTTAGGGTTGTTTTGGTTTGTTTTTAAAGTCTCTAGCAATGTATGAGCTTCCTGGGATTCTGTACCTGATTTTGAAAATCCCCTTTTCAGTAGTGTCTTATGTCTTTGCTTGCAGCCGCTCTCATTCCCCTGCCCTGGGAGTGCATTCTTTCTCAGGAGTGCAGAGGTTCAACTTTTCCAGTAATACCCAGTCACCGAAGAGGCACAGTATTACCCATTCGCCAAACAGCACTTCCAGTGACTCCTTCCTTATACCAGAAACTGAACCAATTGTTCCTGAGCTGTGTATAGATCATCTGTGGACAGAAACCCTCACAAACACAAGGTCAGGTGCTTGTGTTGGGATGTGAGAAGTTCTGGATTTCCATTGTGGGGAGGGAAATAAAGTAAGATGACAACTTGTTTTACTGTGTACTTTCTGCAATAGTGCTGCCTTGAAATAGATGTGTGGACCTGCACTTCCTAATTTTTTGGAAAATGATGCTCACTAAGTGTGCAGCTCTCTTGAAGAGGGAATTGGGCACTTGGAACAGTTTTGCCTTCTGTATTTGTAGCCCTCTGAGCTGGGGAATGGTTTCATGAGATCTCTAAAACAATGTAGGTTCTAACCTGGTCGTTGCTTTTGGGTTTTTCTGATCTAGGGGAAATATCTTTCTCTGTGTAACCATCAAAGGGGGCAAAATGCAGCATAAACCCTCAAACTGAACAGGAGAACAAACAGCATGCACTCTGCATGCCAAAAAGTGGGGAATGTGGAGGTTGGAATGCTAGAAAGTCAGTTTCAAGAGTAATGACTGAAACGGAGACTGGCGCATTATGGCAGCTTGGTGCACTGCTAATTGAAGTCCAGTGTGACCCTACAGGTTGTGGACACTGGGTTTTCTTTGACTAAAATTTTTATAGCAGACCAAAGAGAGTGCTGATCATTGTGTCTCCTTTACAGAGAGAAGAATTCCCAAGCTTCAAAGGTGTTTATTACTACTGACCTTTGTGGGCAGAAGTTCTTGTGCTTTTTAGTGGAATCCCAGCTCCAGCTGCGGTGAGCATCCCTAGCTTGGGCACAGGTGAACAAAGGGGAACACTCTAGAAATGGCCAACTAGATATGGGTTTTATCATACTTATTCCTCCAGCTAGTGGAGTCTGTTATGACAACACGTAGTAGGTCACTGGCTCTCTTATGACATGTTTTTAACTGTGGTGGCATAGATGGTTTGGGCTATCTAAATAAAACAAGTAGCAAGAGAAGATTCACTATAATTTGAATGGTATTCTTATTTATCATCATCTTTACCCTTTAGAAGTACATTGGAGGTTTTAATTAGAATGGCAGAGTAAAAATAAGCTGACTGGCAGGGCAGAGCAAGCAAAGGAAGAAGGAAGGAACCAGGTATACCACAATAAAAGTAGCTGCACCATGCAACGCTGTTCTAATTTTTGTCTTCTTTCTGTAACAGCAGATAGGACAGTCCTTTCATGTTTCCTGTTGTTCTCTGAAATCTCTAGGTGTGTAAAATTTCAAGAGAGCAACGATAAGTCGCAGCTGATCTTTGGTTCTGTTACCAATATTCAAGCAAAGGATGCAGCTCCAGTACAGGTACGTGCCTTTGTATGTCCATGTGGAGTATCCTGCTTTGTCTTTTGTCACCCAACAGTTGTTGTCTTAAATACAAGAAGCTGAATATGCTGCTTGATTCTTACAGGGCATTGATACCCTGCTGGTTCTGGAAGGCAGTGGAAATCTAGTCCTTTATTCTGGAGTAGTTCGGGTAAGTAACAGCTTTTCTATCCCAAAATAAATGTTTGAATCTCTGGTTACAAGCTGGGCTGTACAGAGAGATTCTGTGTGCATCATTCCTTACAAGGTATCATTTTAATCTACTGTAGACTGCTGCTTGCTTGGGACGTGCTTGGGAAGGCGGCTGAGCTCACATACCAACTGTAGTTTAGGTGCAGTGCTGGAAAGGTAGTCCTGAAGAATCAGTGGTACCTTGTGGTACAATTAAATAATCTCTTGAGCTTATTTTCAGTGATAGTAAAATACCAAAGTAATAAAATGCTTTCAAGGAAAGAAAACTTCAAGAATATGGAAAATAGGGATTGTTGCTGGACAAAAAATGTTTAATCTTCTCTGTAGCATGTTTTAGATGTCAAATTATTTTGCATTACAGAGGGCTGTTATTAGGGTGGACATGATTCATCCAAAATAATTAAAACTTTTTCTTAAATTCTATGCTCTCTTTGTGTATGCAGAAACCTTGGACACTGTGATTTGTACATGTCCGTGTGTGTACGCACGTTTATGTGCATGTGTGTGTATGTAGATAGAAATCTATATTTTTTTTAAAAGTATGCTTTCTGAAAGTAGAGCTTTCTCAGTGAAGCCGTGCTAGAACTTTTAAGTGGGAGCAGACCTGTAGCAATAATGTGCAATCCTGACCATGTATGGTAGTTTTTTCAGTGTGTCATTATCTGAAGAAAGTGATTACACAAAGTAGTATTTAATCTTCAGAGACTTTAGTTTGAGTACATAGCCACTTTTCTTAAAACTTTTCCTTTAAGATGTTAAAATCTGGTAATGCCTGTATATGTAAGCAAGCTTGTGGAAACACAGACATGAAAACCAACTATTTGTTTTCATATATGTTGTTCACGTAAAGGTGGGGAAAGTTTTTATTCCTGGGCTGCCTGCTCCATCCCTGACAATGTCCAACCAAATGCCTCGGCCAAGCACTCCCTTGGACAGTGTCAGCACTCCATCCAAACCTTTGAATAAGCATCTGGGGCCCCTAGAAGAGGTAAGAAGAAAGGAAGCCCTGCCCTGGAAGGGGTTTAGCTTCGAATGATTGGTTGATTTTAACTTTTGAGGTATCTTCTTGGAGCTAGATCTTTTCTTTTTCTTCTGTAAAGCCTCTGAATAAACAACGTTTAAACAATATCTAGTGCTGCCCTATATATTTATTTATGATTTCTGTAAAACTTCTGAGGCAGAGATTGGAAAGATTTATAGCTATTTTCAAAATACTTACTAGTACATTAAAAATTTCAATTTTAGCTGTCCTTTGCTCAGATCCTTTTATTTCAACAATTCTAAGCAATCATTTTTACTACTTTTCAGGGTGTTCTTTTGTCACCAGTCCCAGAGCTAAGGGATTCTTCCAAACTTCATGACTCAACTTACATAGAAGACTGTACTTTTCAGCAGCTTGGGACTTTCATTCATGCTCTGAGAGATCCTGTCCACAACAGAGTAACTTTGGTAGGTATTATCATGTAATTTGAGTGAACCATTTGTTAGCAAAGCAAAGTGAGAGTTAAGAGACATTGCTTGCAGCTCCTGATCAGCAGTGAAATATCATTGAATCATAGAACCACTCTGGTTGGAAAAGATCTTCAAGATCATGAAGTCCAACCATCAAACCTGCATATCACACCTGTATTGGTGGCTCTGCATTTTTCTCTCTGTAGAATACTCTAGAAATCATAGAATTTAGTTGATTCCCTCAAGTGATTCAGCTCAAGATCTGTTTCAGGTTTTTCATGGAGCTAGCACCTGAGGTTGCGAATCTTTAGTGTAGCAAATAGTCAGGAATTAGGAATATGCTTAACAGATAAATGAGTTCTGGGTTGAAAGAAAAGAACTCTGGCTTACTTTATGCATTTCATAATTTGACTCTTACCTTTTCCTGTTTTCTCAGGAACTCAGCAATAATACAATGGTTCGGATTACAATTCCTGAAATCGCCACTTCAGAACTAGGTATGAGTCAGAGTCTATCACATGAAATATGTTCCATAATTTTTGAGGGTTTGTTTTTAAATTAGTTTATGCATAGCTTAGACTGTAATGATTCAGGACCATGTATTCCAAGCTCTATTAACTTACCTTCTGGAGCTGCTACCATTTGTTTAGGTGTGCTCTGTTGCTTTAGTGCTTCACCCACTGCACTCTTAAAGCAACCTGAAGAACAAAGGAAGTTTTGTTCTCTATTATTGTGTATGTTCTTGCTCAAGGAAGGGCTGAGATGCTGGTTCAGACACAAGCTGGTTTCAGTAATGAGCAAAAAGGAAGTTTTTTCCCCTTTGGGTGGTGAATTAGAGGGGCTGTGCTTAACCTGAACTAAAGGAGCAGCTGTTGGAGGTTGTGTGGTGTGGCTTTTATTGAAAGAGTTACCAGAGAGTGAAAAGGGGGTCCAAGAACTGTAGAAATGTATAGCACTGATTGGAAGAAGTACCAGGAGGTAAGATGGAAAACACCTACATTATTTTTTGAATCTTTTCCAACAGTGAAGAGATGTCTGCAAGGCGTCAAAGCTATCCTGCCCAAGGAGATAGCAGTACAGATGCTTGTCAAGTGGTACAATGCTTATAATGCTCCGGGAGGACCAAGCTACCACTCAGAATGGAATTTATTTGTAACATGTCTCATGAATATGATGGGTTACAACACAGAGAGGCTGTCCTGGACACGTAACGTAAGTAAATTCGTGTTTGTTTTCCTAACTTGTGTTAACACTACTGATAATTTTCAAGGAACAAAATGGTTAGAGAGACACTGAGTTGTGTCAGAAGTGGATTGTATCTTGTCTTAATAACAAGATGCCATCAAACCAATTTTATATTGCTAAATTTTAGGTGAGTTCTATTTATAAGGTATTTAACCCCAGCTGTCTTGGTCAAATAAAAATAAATTATGAAGATTTACTCCATTTCATGGCTAACACTGATGTATTGAAAATTTGGTTCACCTAATCCATATTAAACCTGTTTTTGCTAAAACCACAAATCACAACTCAGATTCTTGGTTCCTAAAGATGATTTTCCATGTGGTTTTGAATTGCAACATTTAAAGTTCTATTTTTTTCACCTGTTTTACTAGATGTATTTGGAGTTTTCTCCAAAAAACCACAGCAAGGATATGCCTACAACTGAAGTGAAAGCAATTGCAGTGTATCTACATTACTAACACCATTTCACCCACAGTATTTCCTCTGTCCTAGTAAATACCTGATGTTAGGCAATCAAACTGTGAAATCATGCACTGTGGACTACATTAACTGCTGTGTATAGAAAATAATCAAAGTGCAGTGTATGTTTTATATGGAAACAAAGTATATAGAAGTACCTGAAGCAATGTCATGTAGTGCTTAGTTTGAATTCAGATGTTTTGATAGGCAATTCACTTACGCAGCCTTGGGAATTTCAATATTGAGCTACTTTTGATCTTTTTATTCTTGCAGCTTGATTTGGAAGGATCACTTTCACCAGTTATTGCTCCAAAGAAGGCTAGACCGTCAGAAACAGGGTCAGATGAAGTAAGAAATGGTTCTTTTTTTACAAATAAGAGCCTTGAGGGGAAGTGGATTGGTTGTTTTGTTTTTTTTTTAAAGACAAATCAGATGAAGCACCCTCAGAATATTGCATTTCATCTGAGGTTTACAAGCCTTTGGAGGAAGAAAACTTATTTTGTGCTGTGCAGTGGCTGCATTGTGTGACCTTGCTTGTCAGGGTTCTCACTTCCAGAGAATTAGGTTGGACTCAGGAATGAATTTATTATGGATCACAAAGCAGTTCCAGACAGTCTCCTGACAATGTCAGATCTCTCTTAGATGTTTCATCTCTTCAAAATGGAGCTGTCTCACTCCCATGGCTACTCAGCACCTTTAGTAAGTTCGGAGCATCAAATTATAGACTGAAAAAGGATGAAACTGAACAATTGAATTCCTGTGGCTTGTAGGGTTTGTGCAGTACATTTACCATACAACAACCATATTTGTGTTTGTTTTAAGGGGAAAAAAACCTCCTCGGTAACAGTGCTTTGGAGTTCTCTTTCTGGAAGGCTATGCTCACTGTGGAACCTCTGCCTCTCTTTCCTGTTTGTTTGGTACAGGACTGGGAATATCTCTTGAGCTCTGATTACCATAGGAATTTTGAGTCTCATCCAATTGCCAAAGCTTTGCGACTGGACCCTCTGGAAGTTTTGGCTTTGAAGGATGACTTTTCCCAGAGCCTTAGTTTGGATTCCTCAACCCTCCTTTTCACCCATATTCCTGCTATTTTCTTTGTTCTTCATCTCATCTACGAGGAGCTCAAACTGAATAGTCTAATGGGAGAAGGAATTCGTTCGCTTGTTGTTCTTCTGGTTCAGCTGGCCAGGTATGCCCAACTGACAAATTGCTGATGCTCTCTATTGTGCAGTGTCTCCTGGTGATGGGTGTATATCATTTTTATGGGGAATTTGGGGATTGCCCAAATGGAGCAGACTTTTCATGTATTTCAAGAAAATGAATAAATGTTTAAAACCTTATTTGTACTTAAAGGTATTTACTGTAGCAAATCTCTTATGTGGTTCTGGCCACTTCCCAACATCTGTGTGATTCACAAATCTTAGACACTGCAGCTCATGTTTTTTCTACTGTATTGTCACAGCTCAGCTCATGAGATCTGTTGGATATTCCTGTTTGTTGTGGAATCTTCACAGCAGGTTGTCTAGGCTTAACCATTGGAATTTGGGGGATCTGTAGTAACAGTGGTCATACCTGAGGTGGAGGTGTGGGTCAAAGCAGAATGACAGCTGAAGAAAAACGCACTGGGGCAAAGTTAAACATACAGATTCACTGTTTAGGGAATGGGCAGTGCCCAGGAGCAGTTTTAGTTAAGGAAGTCAGAACATCCCTCTTATCTAGTGTGTATACAAACGTTAAAAAAACTCAACAGAAAATGTCACAGAAATGCAGGAAGGTGGAGTGGTTTGGTTTTTTTCCCTGTTGATGTGATTTGCCTCTCTCTAATTCTAGGGACTTAAAACTTGAAGCTTATATAGATTATTACTACAGAGACTATCCAGCCCTGGTAAAAACCTCCAGACAGACTTGTGTAATTGATCAAGGTGAGTATCAGGCTTTGCAAAGCTGGATGTTCAGTGATAATGATGTATAAATTGTCTAATACTGAGCATGTTGCTAGCTGTGCCCTTTAAAGCTGGTCAGGGCTTAATCCCAATATGCAAAACTGGACTCCCAGTGCTGAGGTTACCTTGTTTTTAATAGCCTCCTGAGATTAGCATCATATAGTCATGAGCTGGTGCATCCTGTCCAGTGCCTCATGGGACAGATACTCCACAGAACAAGGACTTGGGAGGGGATGATGGTTTCATCTTGGCAAACTCCCAGCTCAGGCTGACTGTGAGAAATGTTAGCAGTTGACTGTGGAAAAGCCAGGTAGTGAGATGTGCCTCTCTTGTGGAAAGTATTGCTAGGCTGGCACACTCTCAGTTTAAAGTTCATGAAAACTAAATCAGAGCTGAAACCACAAAACCTGAACTTAAAAAAAGGTCATATATTGTCTGTGCACCTGCTTAGCGTCCTACCAGTTGAAATGTACTAGTCATGTAAGATAAACTACTGTTTTTCCTGACCAAAAAAAAAAATGAATCTCATAGCATTGCTCAGTGTTTACAACTCATGTTTGTTGAAACAGGAGGCAAAGAGGTTATCGTTAGGTTGTCCTCTCACTTTAAGCAATTTAATGTTGTTGAATTACAAGACTGTTCCAGTGAGGTTTTTGAGAATTACTCATCATACTTATTCCTTTTCATTGTGGGCTGAGGTAGTTTTTATTTCTGAAAGACGGGTAGGTGTCTCAAATTTTTATTCCTGTCTGGCTATAAACTTCCATCTAACAGGAAAGATGTGATCTCTAATGTTTTGGGGAAGTGTTGTATTTTATAGTTAGAAGTAGTACTGTAGGGCTTGCTTTGTAGTGGAGAATTATTGTGCAGTTGCCATGAACTCAGTGTCATTGTTGTTCATATGATTAAGTCCAAACAGGTTTCATGCACCATCCCTCATTTTTTTCTGCTGAGCCTCCAAGTATCTTTCAGTGGCTGAGTTCCTGTCTGAAGGGAGAAGGAGTGCAGCCTTATCCTTATTTACCAGGAATCTGTGAAAGGAGCAAACTGGTAGTACTGGTACGTGCTTTAGTAAAAAGGGTGTGTTTTACTCTGTCAGCAGCACTGGCTGGGGTTTGCCCCAGCTGCTTAATTTCCTGCAAGTGTAGTGTCCCCAGTGGGAAGTCAAATAACAGAGGGTTTGATTGTACTGTGTGGAGCAACAGAGGGGTATTGAGCCTGTCATAAATAACTCTGCTGTAGCTCTACTGCGGAGACTTAAGCATCTCTGAGCATCGCTGCTCTGTGCTAAGTGGACCTCTTCTGTCTGCATGAAATTCTCTGTGAGCATCCTTTGGTATGGTAAAGCGTGTGGTGTCAGCCTCACTGCAGGGGGAAATCCCTGTGAGGCTCATCTGCTCTTTTATTACTTTAGTATTACTGAAGGGTGGGGATGGGTTTTAGCAGGTGGGAGGAGGTATTTGAGGTTGGCAAGGAGAGCTCGTGAGTGCTGAGTGAGTAGCCTATGCTTCACTGCTTGTGTGTTTTTTTGTGGTTTGCAGTAGTGGCATGTGCAAAGTAATAATGTAACTCAAAGTTAACTGTATTTTGTGAGGCAGAATTTCCCGACTTGCTGCTTGGGCATGTATCAACATAAATATTTAGTTGCATGAGTAGTTTTAAGTGCTGATATTACCTCCTGGTCAGCCTTGCTCACTTATTCACAAAGCATTTATGGAGAAAACCTGCCAGTACAGAGTCTGGAGCAGAGGTGTTGAGCCTGAGATGGCTGAAGAGAAAAACAGGGAGGAGAGACTCTGCTCTGACCTAGGCGTCCAGGATGAGTTGCAGAGTCTGCTGTGAACTGCCAGGAGTCAGCCTGTCCTCTGCTTCAGAGTGTGGAGGGGTGAAGCAGAGGCACTGAGACTGTTTAAAGTGCTGATGCTTTTGCTTAAAACATGTTCCTCCTCTCAAGCTCTGATGTCCTTTTCCTTGGACAATCACCTGAGTCTGTCCAACTATCTGCCCTCCTACTTCTGCCTGACTTGCCTGTGCAGGGGTCAGCCCCTCATGCCAGCAGTGCAGCTTATAGGAAGGTCTTAATGAAAAAAAATAATTTACCTGGATGTGATTTTTGCCCTCGGCCTGCCAGCTTGTCTGGCATTATCCAAAACTAAATAGGGTCAGATCACACTGATTTGGCTGCCTAGATAGCTGAAGTGGGCCCTGCTTGGAACAGGGAACAGCTTTTCACTCAAAGCCTTCACGAAGTAGACAATACTCAAGATGTGGAGGAAACAGAGTGAAAAGTGGTGTTTGTAGATTATGTGTGTGTTTTGCAGGGGAAATTAAATGGAATGTGAGAGAGATGGGAAAGATGACTAGGAACATGATTTTCTGTTCAGAAGATCTTTTTCCTTTTACCTTTGAAATGATTATTAGGGAAAATTCAGTGAATTGTTTCAGGATTTCTCTTTTCCAAACTTGAAGATAGAAATCTAAAGCATAAAAGTTTGTTGCTTGCTTCAGTTATTTCAATCTCATTCTAATAACAACATTTTCATGATAAACCTGTCCCACTGTTTAAGTTACTGAAGTTATTTTCCACCTGTTTCGATAGGCAGCATAGCAGTAGCTGCACACAAAGTGACTTTGTGTTATGGTGTCTCTTTCCTATCCAGAGTGTGGCTCTGTACATACTTGGTGATGAGAGTGCTGTATCTAACGAAGCCTCCCATTATTTGTACAAGATTACATCAGGTAATGATGCTTTGGTGCCATCATAATATCTCCCAGTCTTGTGCTTGCTATGTGCTATCCTTTTGCTCAGAGAATGTGGAAGTAACACAGCCTTGTCTTTCCTAGGACAACGAAAACATCAGATAGAACAGGATGACAATCGGTATGGAGGTTTTTTTGGTATTATTTTAAACTCAGAATTTTTTACTTTCTGCTGAGTGTTTTACTAGCTTCTCCTTTATTCCCCTTTATTTTACAGATGTGGTTTCAGACACAGGACATCTGTTTCCAGCCTGGCTGAAAAGTTAGTTATTTGGATGACTAAAGTTGGTAAGAGCAGCTTTTATCATTGCACAAAATGATAACGATCCTAAGTAATAGTCTTGTGCTTGAGTAACATGAAATACACTTCATCTAGGTTTGATAAAACAGTTTAATTTTTTCCTCATTCATTTTAAGGTTTCACCTTAAGAGATCTGGAGTCTCTCCCCTTTGGTGTAGCTCTTCCTATTAGAGATGCAATATATTACTGCCGAGAGCAGCCTGCCTCAGACTGGCCAGAAGCTGTTTGTCTCTTGATTGGGCGCCAGGATCTGTCCAAACAGGCGTGTGAAGGGAACCTGCAAAAGGGTAAATCTGTGAGTATGGGCATAAATGGATTTCATGGTACTGGATTTTGGGCAGAGCACTCTGTTCAGAAACTTCCCCACCATCTGCTGATGCTGAGGGGATCAGAAGGTGCAGAATTCAAGAATGAGGACAACACAGGGTTTGCACGCAGATGAGGGTTTCAGTATGAAAACCAGCATCCAGCACAGGAAGAGTACATACACAGTTGTGAAAACTGTCAATATAAAACAAATTTTGCACTTAATTTAGGCATGGTGCTCGAAAGTTTTGCCTACAGAGCTATTTGATCCGCCTCTAAGTCCTCATCCTCTCCAAAACAGCTGCACCTTTGAGAGATGTTAGGTTTTGGCACTCCATTCAGGGACTCTGCCATCAAAACAGCAATGGCACAGGGAGAAGGAAGAGGGTATTTGTCAGTCTGGCTCCTTGGGTTGGCATCTC
Organism: Aegotheles bennettii; assembly: GCA_013398125.1. Classification (NCBI taxonomy): domain Eukaryota; kingdom Metazoa; phylum Chordata; class Aves; order Caprimulgiformes; family Aegothelidae; genus Aegotheles; species Aegotheles bennettii. The sequence goes on from VZRW01009699.1 coordinate 223,153, forward strand.
CCTCTCCTCTGGAGGAACTGGGTTGCTTTCTGAATTACACTCTTCATGTTTCTCTTCTTTTCTGAAAAAGGATTTAGTTATTTGTATCCTGAAATAAAATGAAAAAAAGCAAGTGATGTTTTTCTCTTGAACACTTTCTTCTCATAGAGTTCTAGCTCACTTAAGTGTCTCTTGTTGAGGACACTCTGAAAGCCAAAACTCTTCTTAAAAACTGGCTAGTGGTGTGCAGAAAAGCACTTAATAGCAGCCGATTGTCTGCAGCCTTTTCAGAAGTCAGGAAGAGGGATTTGTAGTCTCAAGTACACCTTGGTCAAGATCCTTTTAGCTGTCTGAGCTTTGGAAGTGGTATTAAAATGATCCCTTTTTTTATAACGGAGACTTCGTGACTAACTACATCTCAAAAAAGTTGATTAATTTAGCAGAAAAGTAAACGAACTACATGTTCAAATCCTATGTCCCACCACTCATTAAAAATCCATTTTGTTTTCTGCTGGTGAAGTTTTGACCAAGTGTAACAGTACTGAGTCTTTAAATGATGATAAATTGATTTTATCACTTACTTTATAACAATGCCTCGAATATATGTTACCTTAAAAGGGTAAAGTGATCTTCAAACACCAAATTGTTTGTCATTTCTCAGGAGGTCAGGGTGGAGTTTCCTGTTTCAGAACGGACGCTGGCTATATGGGTGGTGCAGTTATGTATTGAGATTTAGTGCCTATTTATCAGAAGAAAATGGTTTTCATTTATCAGCTGTTGATTTGCTTGCACGCCTGGTGTCATGTGTTACCAGCGAGCCTTAAGAAGACCCCACGTTAAATCTAGTCTGTGCGACTCTGTATCTTTCAGCTTGCTGAAATTCTGACATGCGGAACAGGAAAGCTGACCAGTTTAGAGAGAGAGGTGTGGAGTTTTTGGTTCCTAGGTGTATCATATCAATATTTGTCATCTCTTGCCTTGTTATTTTTTAAATCAATCCCTGATCTGTGAAAGGTGGAAAAGAAAGAAGAATATGCTGGCCTGCCTTAGCGTCAATGTCCAGATTATTTTGTCAGACCATAAGGAAACTGTATATTCTGCAGGCAAGCTTATTTCTGCAGAACTCTTTAAAAATGAAATGAACCATGCTTTGTGCAGAGTGGTAGCCTTGTCTGAAGCAAGTGTGGGCCAAGCAGGTTGTGGTCATACTCTGTTGCATCCTGACCTGTGCTATCCTTGTCATTCTTGTCTGTGGTCCTGTGCATCGCTTGTGTGATGTGAATAAACAGGGAGAACAGTGTCTTAGACAAGGATTTTGTAAGTCTTGCATAGACAGAGAGCTTTTCCACAGTGCTTCTAAGCAGTTAAATGGTTCAGTTTTTTTCTGGTCACGTAGCTCTGATGTGCAAGTTCAAAAAACGTTCTGGCACTGTGGTGAAACCCAGGTTGGCTGACAGCAACAAACACGTGGGATTTACTGCCATGCAGGCTGATTTGATTTTAATAGGTAGCTTGGTTTTCCCAAGGTTGTTGCAGGGGGCAGGGGAATCCAAATTAAAGCTCTGATTCATGAAAACATCAATGATTAGAAAAATAAGGCAGGTTTCTGAACAGAGTGTGCAGAACGGCAGCCCTGGGTGGGTTGAGGGTCAGTAGGCACTGGCACTTTTAAAGCAGGTTGTCACCAGGGGGCTGTGTCTCTGCTTTCCAGAGTATAATCTCTCTTTTAATATACATCAGAATGCTCACCTGGGTTTCTGATTTTCACTGCTGAACTTGAAGAAAAAAACCATACATGTTTTCATAGCTATGATAGATATTTGTGTAGGCAGGGAGGGGAAAGCCTTTCCCTACTACTGCTCTGAAAAGAGAAATAATTTTGAAAGAAAGGTAACTATTTCATGTCGCCTCTTCAAGCTGCTGCTTGTTGGTCCTTGCTCAAAAGTCTTTGCTACATCTTTGACGTATATGAAGGGTCATATCCTCCTCTCTTGATAGTTGCTTATCCCATTTAAATGTGCAAAAATAGTTGATGACAATGTTCAGAACTCCCCGTAGCCTTCTAAATGAACACAAGTGTGTGACAGTGTTGTTCATGATTGCACAAATCTCAGTCATGTCTATTTACAGACCATCTCAGTGCAGGGAGTTGTGCTGAGCACATCCAGGTTGTGGTGCTGATATTTGCTGGCTTCTTGAGAGTTACCAATATCCATGTGCACTACTGGAAATCACTATGCCCAGGGAGGTGGTGGAGTCACCGTCCCTGGGGGTGTTCAGAAAACGGGTTGATGAGGCACCTGAGGCCATGGTCTAATGGTCTGATGGTTAGGAATATGATGGGATAAAGGTTGGACTTGATGACCCTGGAGGTCCCTTCCAATCAGAATGATTCTATGATTCTGTCCTTTTCTCTTTGCCTTGCAGTCTGTGGCCCCAGTGCTGTCCTCTGATATTCCCTCTGGAACTGAATCCGAAGAGGATGAGGATGGCATGAATGACATGAACGAGGAGGTGATGTCGCTCATATGGAGTGAGGATTTGAGAGTGCAGGAAGTACGGAGACTCCTTCAGAGTGCCCGTCCTGTGCGTGTCAATGTAGTGCAGATGCCAGAAGCTAGTGACCATGAATACATAGAAGAGAAAGAAAACCGGTAAGAACTGTCTCTGTTTCTAGCAGTATTTCATTAGCATTTCACTCAGGTGAAAAATTATTTGGTGGCTTAAAGTTAAGTGTGTCTAACCCAAGGGTGCAAGATATTGCAGTCTGAACTGAGCATTAAAGTAGGCAGGCCTGAGTGAAGGACACATAGAAGAGGGTTGGATTTCATACTCCAAGTCTTCGAAGCTCAGTGTACATCAAAGTTCTGCTATGTTTGTGTTGGAAGGCTCTCTGGATTGGAGCAGTTTATGGAAAAGACTGTTAGGTTGAACCCCAAACAGCATGTTGAGATCAGTTAGAGTTTGTAAGATCATAGGATTTTATTTTCCACCTAAAAAGTATGAAATATAAGCAGGACCTACTCTGTAGAGAAAATGCCTCTGTAGAAAACAAAGCATCTCCCATTCCCTGCTTAAAACATGGAGAACCTTTTGTTCAGGGCTGATCTGACCCAAGGGACATAATTCTACAGAAAGCAAATTCACTGTCCCATCCCCTCTCTGTTTGGAAACCTCCTATTAGAGCCACTGTATGCCTTGTGGCCTTACAATTGTCCCCATCCTGCTTCTTTAGTCACTTATTTTGGGGTTGTTAAAAGTATCTTCTTTAAAAAACAAAAGAAAAAAGCAAACCTCGGAACATCATTAACATACAAAACACTCTACAGGAGTAGGAAGCTAAAGGGATGCATCAAATTATTGCCTGACCTAACAGGCTGAGTAATCTAACAAGTCTAGAAAGTGCTTCCAGAGTAAATCATAGAGAATTGTGGTCAGCATTCTTGGAAGCACACTATTAATTCTGTACGTAGGTTGTTACTAGATGTGGGCACTAGTCATAGCAAGATCCCATACGACAATCAGCCTTGGTTTGCTTTCTCCTTTCACCTTGTTTCTGATATGGCTGCTAAACTGTCCGTAGCACAGAGTTACTTTACTAGCACCTAGCTTTAGGGGGAAAAAAAAAGAGACAAATTCCAACATGATGTCAGCTAAAGTGTATCTTTGAGAATAATCTTGTAAGGGTCCAAAGGTTTGGTTCGAAAGTTTAACCTTTACTGAGAAAAAAAGAAAAGACAACGTGCTATCAAAAAATGGTCTGTCCAGTGCCTGTTGTCTGTGAGTTTATTTTATATCATGTATTTGGAAAAATTTTCTGTACTAAGCAACTGTCGTGGTGTTTCTGTCGTCACCCCACCAGGCTGTTGCAGCTGTGCCAGCGAACCATGGCACTACCTGTTGGACGAGGAATGTTCACTTTGTTCTCATATCATCCTGTTCCGACAGAGCAGTTGCCCATCCCTAAGCTGAATCTAACTGGTACGTTGAGCAGAGTTTCAGTCGTCACCCCATCTCTTTCTGAACTTCTTGCAATTTTTATAGCATCTTCTCTGTCACTCTGCAGAGTTCCATGGCTTAAGTGGTTTTTGGGAAGAAGTGGCTCTTCTTATTTTGAATCTGTCACCTACTAGCTTCTTGTTATTAGGCCAATTATTATCTTAACACAGAGACTTTATATCGGGTACGTTCTGAGAAGCAGAGAGAAGTGAAATAAATTGCCTAAGGGCACGCAGCTGATGAGTGCTGGTGTCATACAGGACACAGATGCTGTGAAGTCTGCTTCGCTGGTTTATCTGCTGTGCTGTGCTTTTGTCCTCTGACGTGCCTGGAGATACCCAAGGCTGTCTTCAGATCAGAGGTGCTACCTAGCATGCTGTCAGAGTTTGTTCACTTGCCACCCTACTAAGTTGAGAGCTGTTTCTGAAGCGGTTTGGATTCACCTAATTGCTTTTAATGATTTTGTCATGGGCAGGCCGTGCTCCACCTAGGAACACCACTGTTGACCTGAACAGCGGGAACATCGATGTGCCTCCTAACATGGCTTGCTGGGCCAGCTTTCACAATGGGGTAGCTGCTGGCCTGAAGATAGCGCCTGCTTCACAGATAGACTCTGCTTGGATTGTCTACAACAAGCCCAAAATTGCTGAGCTAGCAAATGAATACGCAGGCTTCCTCATGGCTCTGGGTCTCAACGGGCATCTCACGAAACTCGCCACGCTCAATATACACGACTACTTAACGAAGGTGAGGCCTTCTTTCAGAAGCAACAGAGAGAAATATCTGTAGGACTTGAATTCTTTAACCAAAACAAGAAAGAAAAGTCAACAGATTTCTTTGAAACACTGAATTTGGAAGTTTCCTAAGGTGTGGGAGAATATCAGAGTTGCTTCGTTACTGTTAGTAGTGCAGGACTTCATTTCTGTATAAAAGATTTTCAGCAGTTTCATCACTAAGTCTTTCCGTGTTGCACACAGCTCAATATGGAAACACTGGGACGAGTGTTTTTCTGAACACGTCTGCTTTTTTTAGTCGCTGATATTTGTCTCCTTTTTCAGGGCCATGAGATGACGAGCATTGGCCTTTTGCTTGGTGTTTCTGCTGCCAAGCTGGGCACAATGGATATGGCCATCACGCGCCTCCTGAGCATCCACATTCCTGCCCTCCTGCCTCCGACTTCCACAGAGCTGGATGTCCCCCACAATGTGCAGGTGGCTGCTGTGATAGGGATAGGCCTTGTCTATCAGGGCACCGCCCACAGGCACACGGCTGAGGTTCTACTGGCAGAAATAGGTAGGTGCCAGCTGAAAAAAATGGGATGGGGACTGGGAGAGTTGCGATGTGCAAGTGATTGGGACAAGGCATCAGGGAGCTGAGAATTTGTCATGTTTTTAACTGTACACCTGCTACTGCAATATTCACCTCTAATTTCCCAAACCCCATCCTCTGTTTTCAGAGGGACAGAAGTTGCTGTGAACAGTGTGTGCCCAGCATAGGAAAGTCGCTGAATCTAGCAGGGGAAATGTAGCAGCATCAGTGCTGGACCTAGATAACTTTCTCCAGCTGGAAGTTTTGTCTGAGGAGATCTGGTGTGGGGTTCCTGGGCCTGCCAACTACCTGGTAAAAGGACTGCAGTCACTTCATGTTCCTCCTGACCAAGATGCCACATCTGCAGAGATCCTGACCCTCTGCAGCTTTTGATCTGTGCCACGGTGTATATCCAGCACATCTGGTGCTTCCCAGACAATTGTTTTCTCTCGTGTCTGTCCCCGAGGTAGCTGTCCCTGTAGAGACCACGGACAAAGGCACTGAGTGGGAAAAACACTTTCCTTTTGCCAGGACAGTAATTTTGACTCACTGGGTTGGTGGAAGTGTAGCCACTGCGTCCCAAATTCTCTTGTTCTGAATTTTGTTGTTTAAGGCTTTCTGAACAGCAGTCTGAGAGCCAATTCTGAACAGTAAATTTCTGATCTGATTCGTGCCCTCTCCCTGTGCATGGTTCTGCTGATTTTATTTGTAACAGTTAAATTCTTATGCGTGTTTCTGTGTAACTTTAGTTAAAAGAGTCTGTATGGATTATTAAAGAGAGAATGGGATACATTTTAAGGGTGAAATTGCATCTGGCAATTTGATACATGCAACCTTTTCTGGCAATGGCTTTTGAACTCTGCTGACAGCATTCAGACAGGTTCTGAGGTCTTAAAGTGTATGCAATTGTAATACAGCATTTTCACTGTCTCCATGAACTCCAGCCATATCCTTTAGCAATATATGCTGCTCCTGGAGGGGTTTGCCATTTGGTGATGGATGGGCTAAGTGACTATTACTTGCAGTTCCACTGAGAACTTTCTTGAGAAGGGACGGACTTGGTTTTTTTCCCATTTCATTAGGAATGTAGTGCTTAATTAAACCATGTTTACTTAGCTGGAATTTTAAAAGATAAGTCACTGTTTTGTTTTCTCCAGGACGTCCCCCTGGCCCAGAGATGGAGTACTGCACAGACAGAGAGTCCTATTCCCTTGCATCCGGGCTAGCCTTGGGCATGGTTTGCCTAGGGGTAAGTGCCTCTCTGCACTTCAGCTGCAATTAGTAGAAGAACCATTATATATTGGGGTGGGGTAATACAAGCTGTTTCATCCTTGACTCCCAGCTGCCTTTGGCCAAAAGCATTTGCTTTCTCATGTAGTAAGGCACTTCCATCTTCTGTCTTCTCTTCATCCCTTAGCATGGCAGCAATTTGATAGGCATGTTGGACCTCAACGTTCCCGAGCAGCTGTACCAGTACATGGTTGGGGGTCACAGGCGGTTCCAAGCAGGAATGCACAGAGAGAAGCACAAGTCACCCAGTTATCAAATTAAGGTATGTGCTGATGATTTTTTTGCTATTTTAAGCTGAAAATAGCAATAGTTAGAAGCCTGAGAGGTGCGTGTCTCGGTGCACCAAGTGACTTTGCCTATACACATCACTGCAGGCTGTTGCCTTCCTACTCAGCTGCTCTGAGAGTACGCGTTGTGTTTTCACAGGAGGGAGACACCATAAATGTGGACGTTACTTGTCCAGGTGCCACGCTTGCGCTTGCTATGATCTACCTAAAGACTAATAACAGGTATTACTAACCTCGGAATTGCTCAGATGTCTTGCAATAACTTGTGATAGCAGTTTAAACTGCTGTAGTGTTCCCTCTGCTTTGTGTGGCTTACTCGGTCTTGTGCATTGCTGAAATAAGATCTGGAAACCCTGTTCCTCTGCTGTGCTCTGCAGATCCATTGCTGACTGGCTTCAAGCACCCGATACCATGTATTTGCTGGACTTCGTAAAACCAGAGTTCCTTTTATTGAGGGTAAGAGTCTCTTCTTCATTTCTAAGTCTACTTAGTTATACTAAAAATGCATCTTATTTATTTTTTTTTTAATTTATTTTAATTTTTAATCCAGCCCACGTGCCATAGCTGGTAACCTTCTTACTTACCAGCCAAACTTGTACCTTCAACCAGTTTCTGCTTGTAGTAAGGCAGCTTGCTTGTCATGCAGCATCAGAGACAAAATTTAGTGAGAAATATTTGAATGATACATTTTATGTAGAATGATAAATTAAATGTTTAGGTAAATTTTTATAGCTTTTCCCAAATTAATTTCACAGATGAAAAGTAAGTTTAGGCATCAGCGTCTGTTACAAGTACGTAGAGAATTTTCATCTCAGTTTACCAACTAAAGATGCAGACCTTGCAAGGATTTATTCTGTGGTTCTTCTTTCTGCAAGCAGAATTTGCAGCTCATAAAATAAAAGCTATTTTGTAATTTCTGATACGAAGGCTGAGAAACTGCCAGTGGGTAGCTGGATTGTCTGCATTTGTGGATGCATTGAAAAACGCCATTGATGTTTGTGTTGGGTTTTTTTCTTCCTTATATTTTGGCTTTCTCACTTTTTTAGACCTTGGCTCGATGCCTGATTTTGTGGGATGACATCTTGCCTGATTCCAAGTGGGTTAATAGCAACGTGCCTCAAGTAGGTATTTACACTTAATGTGCTTACTTTCCTATTTTACATTTCGTGCGATTATTCTGCATGTGACCTCTCCTTAGTCACATGAGTTGCACACAAGAATGTACATTGATCATGTTCACGTGACAGAGATGATGGTTACATTGGATTCCTGGACCGTTAGGTGAGCACTGGGGACTCCCATCCTCTCATGCTAGAGAGGAGAAGACTGAGGAAGGATGCAACTGTTCAAGACATAAAATGGTGCCAGAGAGAAAAAGGGATTAAACTTTCCTCCACATTGCTCAGGCAAGAAGCCAGGTGCAAAATTGCTGCAAGGAGGTTTCAGTTGAGCATTACAAATAACTTCGGTGAATATCTATCAGAAATAAGGGATGCTGAGGGACTACATGGCCTTTTGAGGTCTCATCCTGTTCTGTTTTTTCTCATATTTGAGTACATACAGTAACATTGTGCTTCTGATACAGTCTTGCCAATGCTCCAGAAGCATTGAAAAATCCAAAAATCCCTTTGGATCAGAAGTACCACAGAGCAATAGCATTTGGAAGAAAAAGCTTTTATGTGCCCGTGAAACAGACTGTTTTGTGTCATTTATGAGCCTTTGATGCCCAGACTTTCAGTTAATTGACCAGTTTCCCCTGGATTAATTTTTCTATCTCTAACGCTTTTTGTAGATAATAAGAGAGAACAGTATATCTCTTCAGGCAACAGAGCTGCCTTCATCTGAAGACCTGAGTTTAGAAACACTGGCGTAAGTAATGTGTAAAAAAAAAAATAATCTACTCCTGAAAAATGGCAGCTGAACTCTTTATAGAGATATCAGTATGAGAAAAAAATATCTCCCTTGATACATAGGGAATTTTATTCTCTGTTTTCTGTAAAGGATAAGTCTTTCTTTTCAATTTTCCCTTTTTAATTGTACAGGAGTTTGTGATGTGTGTTCATATGAGGAAAAGAGAAACATTTAGTCATTTCCTGTTTATGTTGCTTATTAGGCAAGCTCATGTCTACATCATTGCTGGAGCGTGTTTGTCACTGGGATTTCGATTTGCTGGTTCAGAAAATCTGGCAGCATTTAAGTGCTTGGTAAGACAGTTTTATTTTTTCCCTTCAATTTCCATAGAGCTGTAACTTATCTCTTGTATCTATATTTAGTATGCATTTCTTTTCTTTCCAGTACAAATATGCAACAGATTTCCTGAAGTGTTTGTCAGCACCAACGGCCTCAATAGTAAGTTCTTTCTAGTTTTCCCTTAATGAAAAGAAGGCTTTGTTGTGGAATGTACTTTAATAACCCTTACCAAAACCTTAATGGAAATATAAACATCCCTTTTACTTTTCTATATTATAGCCTATTTATAGAATGTGGCCGGGCTGTGAATCATTTTTGTTAAGGACTGTGCTGATTCTCCACTCTCCCTCTTTCTGTGGAATGTGGTTTTCAAACACTGGGGTAGAAAGCAGCGCGTTAGACCTCCCAGAAGCACGCGTTTGACCACAGAAGTGTAATAATGCCTTCTCTATTCTACTTGAAGACAGGTCACTATAATCTCGAAACGTGCCTGAGCGTCTTGCTGCTGTCTCTAGCCATGGTGATGGCTGGCTCTGGAAACCTGAAAGTCCTCCAGCTTTGCCGTTTCATGCACAAGAAGACGGGCGGAGAGATGAACTACGGGTTCCACCTGGCTCACCACATGGCTTTGGGGCTTCTCTTTCTTGGAGGAGGAAGGTAACTTGCCTTTTCCAGAGGCAGGTTTTTTTCTTCTTTCAGCTCTCCTGCAAAAGCTGGAGCAGTGTGACATTTACTTGATGTATTTATTTTAAGTAACATATGGATTCATAAAGACATCTATTGCAAGTGAAAGTCCAGTTGTTTCCTAGATATTGCATTACTTAAATGCCACAGGAATGTTTCTGGCTTGTGTTTATTTCCTGCTGCTACATGTTTGACTGCTATAGGAACACATTTGTAAATCCGTTGCCTGTATGCACTTTGCTAATGTCCTTCCCTCCCCTGGGATGCCAAAATATTTTGAACACTTGTGCTTGTTAGCAGAGAAACTGATAGATAATGTTTTTCTACAGATACTCACTGAGCACTTCAAATTCTTCAATTGCTGCTCTCCTGTGTGCTCTGTACCCTCACTTCCCTGTTCACAGCACAGACAATCGGTAAGAGTTTGTTAGTGGTTCCTATTTCCTTAAGCTAAATAATTTTCTTACAAAAGAGGTTATCTAGAGGCAAACGTCTAGAATTATTACCTGAGCATTCTGTAAATAATTGTTTTAGGTTCCGTTCCCCCCCAAAAAAACCCAAAAACAACAAAAAACTGAAAAATAGAAGAAATAAGTGAAGATACAAGATGACAATTTCCTGAGGCTCTAGGTTGTGCTTCTATGACTTGACTGTTCCCTCCTGCTCAGCAGAAAAGACTTTTATGCAAGATCTGTCCATTTACAGATCTTAATCAGTTTTAGCTGTGATTTGTGAAGTCCTGTTCTGTTAGCTAACGCTAACATGTTAAAGCAATATAAAACCTACTACATTACTGCAAATTTCCCTTTAGTTTAATCACAGCTGTATTTGGTCATTGAACTGTGTGTCATTTGGTATTTGGGGATTATTCCCTGCCCGTACCACACGGTGCTGAATTCCTTATTCCCACACACAGGTACCACCTTCAGGCTTTGCGTCACTTGTACGTGCTGGCAGCAGAGCCAAGGCTTTTAACACCCGTTGATGTGGATTCAAACACTCCTTGCTATGCTCTGATAGAGGTTACATACAAGGTAACGTGTCTGCAGGCAGTGAGGAGTGAGTGCCTTTGAGGGGGTGTGGGAGACTCTGCTATACCAAAGACACGCTGTTTTCATTGTTGTGGCCAGCAGCCTTGGGTTTGTTTTCAAGCTGTGGCAGAGAGGAGCGAAATTCTGCGCAAGTAGTTGAAGGGCTGTGCTCAGCCCACTCACACTTTACATGAGCTTCGATGTCACCTTGAGAGCAGAATACAGGACAGGCAAGTGGCACCACAAAAATCTTCAAACAGTCTCAGGGTCGTAGTTGCCCTCTTTCTAAAGAGGAAGGACTTTCAAAGGCACAGAGGTGGTTGGAACCTTCTGTGTTTTTAAAAGCCTTCTCCTAATCCTGCTGAAACAGGCAATTTAGTGCTTCTCCTTGGTCCTTGTGTTATGTGTCTACCAGGGAAGAGCCCTTTCTGCAGGATTTATTTTATACAGGCTTTACATGAGATGCACATTGAAAGGACTAAAGAAAGAGTTCTTGGGATTTAGATGAGAAGAGGCGCAGCATGGGTCTTGTGGGTCTGGCGAAGAGTTCTGCATGTTCATAATACAGTTTACTTCTCAAACCTTCAGATTTCAGTTGAAGTGTGCGTGACTTGCACAATGCTACGTGTTGACCCATCCATGGGAAATACACCTATAATTCAGGCTTATGTTTCCTGACATTAAAGGCAATGCTAAGTCATGTATTTACTCAGAACTCAGGAACAGAAAGTGACAGACTCCTGCCAACAGAGCTGTTAGAAGTGAGATGCACATCTTCTTTCTTTTCACACGAAAATGAGCTTTACTAATATGTGAATGCTTGTGGCATTTTTGAAGGGCACGCAGTGGTATGCAGAAGCCACCGAGGAACTGATGGCACCCACACTTCTTCCAGAGCTTCACTTACTGAAGCAGGTAAAGGAAGTCACAATTTTTGTCACAAACAGTGCAAGAACAGAGACTTAGTGACTTTTCATTCCCTGTCCAACCTTAGCCAGACTCTGGGCAACGCTGTCCCGTTGTAATGGCTCCAAAGACAATTCTGCCACTATGGAGCATGTGTTAAGTTATGCCATGCACTTCTCTTCAGTCTTGATCTTAATGCTTTCAAGATCTGATGTAGCAGGCTTCACTGTAGCAGGGACAAAGCTAAGTGCTGGATTTTCAGGGTGGGTAGCACTATAAAAGGGCACATGCCCTAGAGAGGGCTGTAGGCTGATGTAGGCTCTTCATTTCGTGATTCTGGTTGTAATAAAAATGCTTACATTGACAGATCAGAGTGAAGGGACCACGGTACTGGGAATTATTAATAGATTTAAGCAAGGGGACAAATCATCTAAAGTAAGTATTCTTTATAATGTCTGAGTAATGACTTTGTAGTAATATTTTTAATTCTAGTTTTGCTTTTTAAAAAAAACCTCCTGTATTTGTAACACCTACGCTTTGGAAAGAAGTCTGGTTTTGATTGGTTCACTGTTGTCCATTTGACAGCACTTTAGAGTGAAGAAAGAAACTGCGTAGTTGGTTTCACCTATTGATGTGAATAATTCATGCAAAAACAAGGCAGGGGAAAACCTGATAGTAAAAACCGCAGATACTGGCAGTGGGATTGAGTGGTACCAGAAACCATCTTATACTCATGGTTTTAGTTCAGTTTTGAGTTGGTGTGATGTCATGTTTCCCAGACTGTTGATACAGTAGCTAGATAACTGTTACTGCTTTGTGAAATACTATTTTTCTCATCTTACGTGAAGTATACAAAGTACTGCTGGCTGCATTTTAACTCTCCCCGGGGCAAGGGTGAGAAACAGAAGTCTTACTGGAATATGGTGTCTGTGGGTAAAACCATTCTCAGCTTTGTGCTAAACAGCTTGGAGTGTAACTTGCCACTGTGAGTAGTACAGAAGCAGCCAGCTGCACCTTTCATCAGTAACATGTTTTTTTCTGGTTACTTAAAATGCCACTATTGAGATGAAATGAAGCACTATGTTGTCCATGCCTTTAAAGTTAACAAACAGGACCGAGGTGGAGTGCAGAGTCCTCCAGCTCCTGATTCATCTGCTGCACCAAGGCTGGCAGGAGCCAGCTCTGTCCTTCTGGGTTGAGCCTTTCCCACACCTGAGCACTTGTTTGTCCAAAAGAGCCTTCCTGTACTGCTGCAGTAGAAACCAGCGTGGGTGACTGAGGAACTTGCTCCAGATGCTTCGAATCTGTCAGCTCTCATGTCACCAGGCTGATCATATTGCCTTGTCCCCAGCCCTTTAAAATGGCAGGGACCTGGCTGGCAGTGTTCTGGAGACAAAGGCACGTGTGAGGAACAATTTTCCCTGCATGTGAATTGCTGCTATATTGTTATGCTAAGCAGTTAGTTTCAATACAGATAACTTAGTTATTTTAAGGGTGCCCAGTGCCTACAGTTAATGATGCAACTGATACTCTGAATCGGGTAAACAGGCAGCTGCTGTGCAATAGTGTAACTTTGAACTGCTGCACACTTCTATTTGTAGGCTTGGTCAGGGATAGTGGGGGTTTGTTGTTTTTTATGGTTTTGGGGTTGTTTTGGGGATTGGTGTTTATTTTTTTACATGTAGAAAGGCCCATCACAGCATGCTTTTTAAAGGTGTGGGTACCAGCTTGCCTGGTTTCCTTGGTTCTGGGAGCTCATGCTAGAAGAGTCTTAACAAGAATCTGCAATAGCTTCTGGAATTTGTATTCCCTTATATCAGTAGGGCTCATCCTTTTTCTGTCACCATGGCCTGCCATCACATTGCTGTTTGATAGCAGCCTGCCCTGAAGATACCAAGATTTCTGTGTATACACCAAGTGGGGCAGGGTTTAAATAATCAGGACAAAGCCTAAACGGGGGTGTTGCTGCACATGAGCTGTTGGGGTCCGTGTTTCCTTTGCAGGTCTGCCTCGTTGTATATGTGCATCAATTTAAGGCAAGCGCCATTGTTGTTATTTCAGATCAATCCTTTCCAAAGGTGGTGTCTTGTACGTGAAGCTGAGAGCTGGGCAGCTCTCCTACAAGGAGGACCCGATGGGCTGGCGCAGTCTCTTAGCACAGACTGTTACTCACCGAAACTCCGAAGCTCGGGCATTCAAGGTATGGCTCCCAAACTGGTTTCCTGCCCGGGATGCTGCCTCTAGAAAGGCTGAGGGAAGCGCAGCAGGTCGTGCTGTGTTAGTTATTTCCAGCACCTACCTCTGCCACATGGTTATGTGTACTGAAGTTACTTGCTTTGCTCGAGGGAAGGGAAGTCTGGTGGCTTTCACAGGGCATGTGATGAGTGTGAGCTGAGAGCAGTTACGTGAATGTGCGTTTGTCGTGGGCAGACAGAAGCGTTGGGTGCGTTTGGCCTGCAGCGTGCTTCATGTCATAGCTTAGTCCTCTAACCTGTGTGCTGGGAAGGGAAGGATTGGGTATAATTTGCTATGACATTTGTGCAGTAAAAACAAAAAGTTCATTTTGAGATTGTGTTTTAATCTGGTTTTTGTTTTGTTTTAGCCAGAAGCAATTTCAGCTTTCACTTCTGATCCTGCTCTGTTTTCATTCGCGGATTATTTCTGCAAACCAACTGTGAGCATGGGCCAGGTATGATGCCCAGATATGGACAAGTATGGTTCCTTGCTTGCGTGGGTAAAAGCCAGGAAAAACTTATGACAACCTGAGGAACAGAATTCAGTCCTTCAAGTAGTGGGTGCAGGGAATATTCTAAGGGATGCTTTGTAATACAAAGGTGTAAAACCATGTTGACTCTACAGTTCTTGTTGGTTTTGCTTGGTTTCTTTCCCCATTGGCTGCTAGTTGTCTACACCAGTTGTATTCATTGCAGAATGTGTTTAACAAATACCAAGAGCCCTCTTCAGTGTGCTGAAGCATTTAGCTGAAGCCACTGCAGAAGGGTTAGGGTGTTTTGAACTATATTTCTCTGTGCAAAGTGACTTAAGAGAGGGAGTAAAATCTAGCCACATTATGCTTAGTTTAATAAACCCAAGAATGAAAGCAAGCTGTGTAGGATTGTGAGCTATCACTAATTTATGTCATGTCAGTGCATGGGTTAACTTTAATGGAAGGAAATGTGCACAATGCAAGAACCTGAAATAAATTGTGTCTAGCATGTGTGCTTTGTTAAACATGTGTCTTTTATCAGAAACAGGAAATCCTGGATCTTTTCTCTTCAATTCTTTATGAGTGTGTTACCCAAGAAAATCCAGAGATGCTGCCCACGTACATAGCCATAGATCAGGTGGAGTAGATGTTTTTTTCTTCTCGTGAAGCTACATTTTGGCACAAGAGTATCGTTCATTGCATGAGACTTTTTTAGAAGACAGAAAGGAAGGAGGGGAGACGTATTAGTGAATTTACAGGGAGATAGCAGAGATATTGAAAGCAAAATGGAAAATAATCTAAGCTAGTGAAAACTGAAATTACACCAGAGATATTAGCTGGTGTTTTTTCTCAGGAGGTGCTCAGAAGGGCAGCCCTTGTCAAGGGGGATTTAGGATTCATTTGATTAATGTTTATGACAGCAATGTTTCTTTCCTCCTCCAGTTCTTCACGTTCTCACAGCCACTTTGTATTTCCCCTCTGCTAGGCTGTGAGGAGATTAGAAAGAAGAGAAATGTCCGAGACGTTTGAGCTGTGGCAGATAAAGCTGGTGTTAGAATTTTTCAGTTCCAGAAGTCACCAGGAGAGGATGAGCAGGAATCCAAACCGAGGGCTCTTCATGAACTCTGAATTTCTGCCTGTGATGAAGTGCACTATCGATAACACTTTGGATAAGTGGCTTCAAGGTATAGAGAAGAAAACTTTAATCCTACCGCCAGGATCTTGTCTCCTTACTGATCTGGGTTGACTATCTTGCTGTTCTGTTTCCTCCCACAAATGCTTCCTAAATTTCATCAGTGTCTTGTATATTACAGCTGGAGGAGATGTCTCTCTGCACTCCTACCTGAGCGGGCAGCCCACCGAGGAATCTCAGCTGAGCATGCTGGCTTGCTTCCTTATTTACCACTCTGTCCCAACGCCAGGTCAGCTGGCAGCTGGAGGCTTGGAAGGTAAGACAGGAGTGCAGGACAAGACTCTGAGCTCGCGCAGACTCGGGCTCCTGGGTTTAGCCTTGTGTATCCTGTAAATTCTGTGACAGTGTGCATTTCCTCTGGAAGCTGTTCCATCAATTTCTACTCTTTGTTAGTTGTCTGGAATCTGGTGGAGACTTTATGCAGGACAAGAAGTTGTATTTAGTCTCTATAAAAAAAGTCTCGCCTCTTCCTAAGCTGCAGGCAATTGCGTTCTTGCAGGCAGCAGGACCAGATAAGACAGGCTGTAGCAGGGAAGATGTTCTTTTTGTTGCTCTAGCCATAGCCCAAACATCCTTTAAACCTCTTTCTGGTAAGTACCTAGTCAGAGGATCACCTGCTCTTCCAGGTTTCCAGCAGTAATCCTGCCTGGGGCCCTTTCACTTTTCTCTCGCCCTCCATCAGCCCAGCCTGGGCATATTCCAGTACGCCTTCACTTGCCTGAGATTTCTGAGACTGCAGAGGAAATGTAGCTGGACTTTAATTTGGGGAACTCTGTGGCTTGCTTGGGGTGTGACCGGAATGTCACCACCTCAGCGGTGAGAGGAATCGGTTACTGAAGGCTTGGCAGAGGCCATAGCCTGGGAGTCCTGTGCCGGTGATGGCACCCTGAATGGACACGCTGGTGTGTCTTGTCTTGGACGTTTTCCAGTCATGTCCCTGGGTGTCTGCTCAGGTTAAAAGGCCTTCATGGAAATCCTGGCTTTCTGTGTCCTCTCTACCTGTTACACGCCTTTATTCTGGGAGTTCCTGCCACATTAATTCAATTTGGCATTTCTTAAAATTCTAATACAAGAATTTAGCTTTTAACCAGCGTTGCAACCAAACGAATAGCAGTGGGCACATCTCCAGAGGAACACCCTGAACTGCTGCCCACCTCTCCTTCCTCTGTCAGCACTTCTTTTATTGGGCAAGCCTTACACCAATGCGTGCTCATCTTCTTCCTTTCTTTAATCTCTTTAGGAAGCATGAACTTCTCTGAGCTGCTTTTGAAGTTCAAGCAGCTGAACATGCCGGTCCGTGCGTTGCTAAGGCTCGCTCCTCTGTTGCTGAGAAATCCACAGTCCATGGTGCTGTAGGTCTGGTGCGTTCGCTCCGCGTGCAGTTGCTGGAGGATGGAGCCAGCTGTGTGTTGTTTCGTGCTTTTCAAAAACATACAGGTAAAATGTACTTGGTTTTTGTAACTTCTCAAAGGACATAAACTTCGAACTTGTCCCTGGATGTGGCGACTGTGACCAGGAGTTATTTATAAATTGTTACAATGAATTAAAAAAAGAAGTGTAAAAGTGAACTAATAATAAATTTACTTTTGTAACTAAGGATTGTTTACAAATACGTCTCTTTGTGGTGAATTCTGAGCCCTACAATTTCCTTGTTTTTATAACTCCTCTGCTTGTGATGTATCTTAATCCGCCTCCACGGGGTACTGCAGATTTTAGGAGATAGGCAGCCCAGAAGACGCCAAACGTGCTTTTCCTCTTAGGTCTCAGACTGGCAGGGAGAGCAAGCCACCTGCCGTGCTGCCCGTGGCGTGCCAAGTGTGCTCCACAAGAACCGCCGTGATCTTTCACTCCACGCAAATTACTTTTTCCTTTGGTCTCATAAAGGCTGCTGCATCTCCTCTCCCTAAGCACTCGTACTCTGAGTATGAACTGCTCTGCTCCAACTCACCCACGATACACTCACTACTGCACTGTTTACATCTTTCTTTTTTTTTCTTAATCTTTGTTCTGCAATTAGTCAGTGGCTGCTGAGAAAACACCTGCCTCCACTACGTTACGTTATGTCTGGGCAAGAACTGAAACTACTTACAGACAATTTAAATAATTGGGCAATCATTTGTATTTCCTTCATCTCTGCTGCCGATGCCTTATGTATTTCCCCAGAGCGCTGAACTTGGAGCGTGGCTGGTTCCATGTTTGTTCTGGGTGGACCAGACACTTAACTTTTCATAAAACAGGTGGAGTTACTCCAATAAAAGCAGCCGGAGGCTGAATGATTACAACTAGAACAGCAGCCAGAGCCAAGCTGTTGGCCTCTGCTTATTCTGAAGTTTCAGATTTGATCTTATTCGATGGGACTTGTGCTGATCCTGGTCCCCTTTTTTTTTTCCAAACCCTCAAGTAAGGGAGCCAAAGGATTTTAGGGAGGGGACAACTGGATGGAGGAAGGCAATTAGGAGTGATTAGGGAGAAAGAAAAAGTAGAAAAATCTTGCAAGCCTTCTAAATGTTATTAAAAACACTTTTAATAGGTATTAACCAAGGTTTTCAGTTGCTTGAGATGACCTGAGCTCCAACCATGTGGAGCCCATAATAAATCTCAACCCTCTCTTCCATTTTTTGAAGCTGTTCAGAAGTCGATCTGATTTCCTTCGGCACCTGCAGAGGAAAGTCAGTGTTTTGTTTCGGGGGAGGTCAAGTCTTTAACAAATGTGCTGGACAAAGAGCTCACAGGCAGCTGCTCTGGAGCTGGAGCCCTCTGAGCTCTCCCGACTGGGGGCTGCATGGTGTTGGAAAGCCAGCGGATGGGTTTTCTCTGCAGGCGCAAGCTCCAGTGAGTGACCTGGGGGTGACAGGCTCCTGCGTCCTGCTGCTGGCTCCAGGTCAGGACAGGGGCTGCAAAAAAGGATGGGCCTGACACACACCACGGTTGTGGGTGGAGTGGTGAGGGCAAGAGGAAATCAGATGTGTCCTGAGGGAAGTTCCTGTGCAGAGTGCATGGGAGATGTCTTGGTCCCAGGGTCAAGGGTTTGCGTTCCAGATTATGGAAGACACTGGGGCTTTGTCATTTAAAACCAAGAATTGCCTGCTCCAAAGGTACCTTCTTTGCTGTGTGGATTAAATAAACCTCTTAAGTCTGGAAACCCCCACTTCTGCTCCTGGGAGCCGAGAGGTCCAGCTGTGCAGTCCTGGCTGTTCCTGCCCATGGGACAGTGCTTCGTGCTGGGCCTGGGGCTTTGCTCCTCCCTCACTAGCAGCCTGGGGAAGTTGTTTTCTTCCTTCTAAACTGCAGAAATGTGAAACATTAAACGCTCACTTCCAAAGGAGATGCAACTCTGCTTTCCCCAGCTCTCCACCCCTGCTCTTCTGAGGTTTTTGAGCCTCCTAAAGCCTCTCCACACACACAGAGAACAAACCATGCAGTTTTCTGGTTTTTGCCCTGTACATGCTGCAGGGGGAAGAGCAGAAAATGCAAATGCTGGTTGTTGAGTAGAAAGCTGAGAAACCTGAGCTGAAGGTGGGCTAATGCCTCTGGCTCGTGACTGGATAAATGAGGTTTTGTCCCCTGTCCAGAGGAGTTTTGGGCAGCAGTCCGGCACCTGCTGGCATGAGCCCGATGCTGCCTGTTGGCTCGGCCAGCTGGAAGAGGAAAGATGCATCTGACCACAAATATAACAAAAAAGCAAAGCAGGCTTTGAGCAGTCCCCTGCAAGGAGGTGCAAAACGCAGCTTCCCTGGGGCCGGAGGAAGCATCTCCCCATGCAGCCGGGGTAGGATGCTCTTGGCTCCAGCCTGGATGCTGGGGCACAG
>VZRW01009700.1:0-43936 GCA_013398125.1 Aegotheles bennettii
TGTGATTCTGTGATTCTGTTCTGACTTGATCTTGAGCCTGACACGTTTTTCTGTCCATGGAGGTGATTGAAGTAAAACATCTAATTCTTTGCAGCAGTGTGTCAGCGATGTATGGTTTTGCCTGTAGGGTAGTATTGCTACTCAGTCAGAAGAGAGGGATTCTGGTGATATTCAGAGATGCTGAAATTGTAAGCCTGTCTCTGGGTCCTGTGAAGACTGTACTTTAAACTCTCCCCTACTATCATTCTGTCTATAGTTCTTGCAAAGGAAAATAATGGCCAGCAGTAACAAGCTTGGTGAAAGCTGCCAGATGCTAACCTACAAAGCTTAGATTCATGCAATTCTGTCTTCTGCTTGACTTTTCATCTGGCTGAAAACAGAAAATTTGACAAATAATGCTGTAATAGCTATCAGTGATGTCATGACATATCATACAAAAAATCTTATTTTGAGGCATACATGAGGCATTTTATGTTTGCAAAGAAAATAACTGAGGAAAACCACCCCAAGGATGTTCAGGTGTCTTCAGTCTGAAGCTATGTGATAAACAACAAGAAATGGGACATGTTTTTTTAGCAGCAAAGTGTTTCTTTTCAGGCCAAGGTCAGAGCTATGTGTTGTAGCTGCTAATTATTTTTGTTGTTCTGCTAGAAGCTGCAGTGAAAGGACCTTGTTTGGCATGCAGGGCAAAGAGAGCATAAAACCTATCTAAGTCTTAGGTGGCCCCAAAGTAAGCAGGAGCACTTGAATGAGGAATGTTCAAGCCTAGTAATTAAAATCAATAGGTCTAGGAGGTCTTGTTATTTCCACTCTGAGGTCACTGAAACAGGCTGGCTTGGCCAGTTGTATTTTTTCTGTGCCTCTGCTCTGGATGGCCATTTTACAATTTCTGCCCAGGTATTTGCGTAAGAGCTGGGAGCAAACAGTGTGTTCTCTGTGTTAACCAGGGGGTGCTTGGTGGTAGGCTGACACTGTTTTATTTGACGAGACAAAGCTTCACAAGGAGCACCCGTTTGAGGAATTTTCCCTTTCTGTCTCACCTCTGTGCAGCTGTTCTCAGCTGCAATGATGCAGCTGTTCACAAGGTTACGCAGTAAACCAGACCAGGGAACTGATGTAGCTTTACTTCAGCTCTCCTTTGGTTTTCTTTTTTCCATAAGGCTCTTTAGAGAACAGTGCAGCCATAGAGATTACTGTCAGCAAGAGCAAGTGTCTGGCATAGAAGGGCAGGAACTACGTAAGCCTGAAGTGGTTCCATGTGCCTCAAACCACAAGCTGAGAATGCAGTCCTGTTTCTCTACAGCAGGGGAAGGTTTTGTAGCATCTGTTTTAATTTCTATTTTTTTTTTTAGCAAAAAAGAAACTAGTAATTTTTTCTGTTGTTGAAACTGCTCTAGAAAGCTAAAAAATCAACTCCAGTACATTTTGTATAAAAGACAGTTGTAGTCATTGTTAAACACTAGGGAATATCTGTTCTGAACATGCCAGTGAATGTTGTATTTGTATCTTAAAAGAAGCTTCCTAAAAGCACAGAGTTGGAGCTCATTGCTCATTTGATCCATCCATTAGGATTTGTTGCAATATATTCATTAGCAACCTGAGTGCATGTAGAGCTCTTTGTGTAGAAGTGATTGAACAAGGGTTAACAAATACATTTTCTGAAACAAAAAAAAAAAGCAAAACCAGGAAATAAAGCCTAGAAACTTACCACATCACCTGAGATGTGTTTAGTATGCTTGAAAGAGCAGAGTGAAGTATTGGCAGTGATTTCCTGGCACATCTGTTTTACAGGAAATTAGATTTGCTCATGCCATTTAAAAATCTTAATCAGGAGTACATGGTGTCTGTGGATAAGATGCGGTGAAAAGCATGGATCCCTACTGCTGTGTGACTTCCCTTTAAGATGTGCAAGTGCAGTGTGTTCCCTGTCTTCACTCTCTTTGGAGATAGTGTCCCTTTGAACATTGTCCTCTCCTGCCACGGAGGAACAGAAACCAGGGGATCGGTTCTTTTCAAGTGCTATCTCCATCAGCTTAGATCCCATAAATGGTAAAGAGCATCTTGCCTAGCTGTCCTTCACCGAGTTCCAGGGCTGTAGATGCTGGAACAATTTGTTGTGTCTCATCGTGGTCCAGTACAACTGTGGCTGTACTGCTGTGAGGGCATTCTCCCTCACCGTGAGGCTCTGTTAGGTACCTGCTCTGCAGTACCAGGCTCATGGAGTATTGTCCCCCAAAGCCAGGCAGTGTTTGCTTACTGTGAGCAAACTACTCCCCGGGGAGTCCTTGTGAGTTATTCGCTCAGTACTGCGGCCGAGTTGTCTCCTTAGCACTGTTGTCACATCATGTGTGCTGTGGCCTTATCCTCCTATTTTGTGGTGAGATGTAAAGTATACAGCAGCCAGAAATTGCTACTTTCTGTACACAGAGATCAAACTCTAAAATTGCTGTGATTTCCTTTCACCCACCTGTGAGGTTTCTCTTTTTTGCGTAATTCAGATTCTTAAGGGACCATCGTGGCTGATGGTGCTGTGATGCCAGTAATTTGTTGAATGTAATGGCACATACAGATATGTCTGACTGGGCAAAGCTAAGGTGACTGCAGCTTTCAAAGCCAAAATCAAAGGAAATTGGCTTTCAAAGCGAATGGAGCTGCTGTAGTTGCAACAGTAATAACAGCTGCAACACTTGGGGCTTCCTCTGCTCAGAGCTTCCCTCAAGGAAAATGGAAATGTGGTGATGACAAGATTGAGAAGCTGCTTCAAGGGGCAATTTTCATAGAATGTTTTTGGTGGTTTGTTGTGTTTTTTTAGGAAAAGCATCATTAGTAAGTTCCAGAAACAAGTTCTGACTGCTGGGAGAGAGGTGTGCTGTTAGCCTGAGATGGCCAGCAGCGGCTGCAGAACCACAGAAAGCCTCGGCATACTTTCCTGCAAGTCTGTAATCATGCTCTGGCAAGGTGACTTCAAGAGCTCTCTCCTCTGTTTGGGAAAAACACAGTCCCCAGTTGCTGCTTGTCACCTGCTGGCTAATTGAGCCTTTTGTAGATCGCTTGAGTGAAGAAGCTTCCTGGTAGACCCAGGGGGGTGCTCTCCCAGTGTGTCTGTGAGGCCTGCCAGGCTCCAGGAAGCCACTGAAAGCTGTCAGCTGTCACAGTGTCACTGGGCATTCTCAGCTCTTCTCATTCCTCCCCCACCCCCCACCATTCATCGCCCTTCACTTCTCTGGCACCTTGCCAAGCATCGAGTGTTTGCACTTGGGAAACATTTTTCTCTTGTGTGCTAAGGCCTGGTCTGATCCAGCAGCCAGGTTGTGGTGATGCTGGGTGGTCTGGGTGTTGTCATGATGTTAGCATTTTCGGGAGCTCTCACCTGTTTTTTTTTCCTGATACAAATGATGTGCCAGCACAGCTGACAATGTGGACTCCGGTGATGTAAACAAGTCCCCCTCTTATTTAAGGAGACCTTGCTCAAGGCCCTGTTGCCATGGCTAACAAAGCCTTTGCTAGAGGTGACAGATAGGAACTTTTTAAACTGCTGTCTATACAACGGCCAGGTGTCAGTGTGGTGTTCTCTTGGGCAGGGAGAGATCCGGCAGGTGTCAACTGAAGATTTGAATCAGTCAAGCAATAAATGCCTCAGACAATGAGAACGGGTCGTGTCGTGAGCAGCATCTGTAAGGGCCAGTGATGAACAGATTGCTGGCTGAGGCTTAGCAGGCATAGGCACTGAGACTTCACTGAGAGGGTTCACGAGGTATTCCTTATCCCAGTGACTACTTTCAGGATGAGGAGATTGCATATGCTTTTTATTTTTTGTGCATCGTTTGATAGGTTACTAGAGTGATGGTTGCCATGAGATACTGGTTTTGTGTTATACGTTCCTATTTGAGTTTTAAGTAGCTGTATGCTGTTGGATATGTATTGGATATGTATTGGAGTTTTTTGTCAAGGAGGAAACTTTGCTGCTTGCTGTTCAGAGTTTGTGGGTGTTTGTTAATAATAAACACCATGTACCCTGGGCATCAAGCAGCCAGCCAGTCTGAGCCAGGGTTGGCTGGTCAGCCAACGTGGGCTCCTTCTCTGTAGGTGGTATTGCCATGCATGGCTGGTAAATCCATTTTTAGACAGTCACGAACTTTATGTATAAAAGCTCTGTAGCTCACAAGTAAGGACTGGGCTCTTTCTGTGTTGTATGTTACTGACAATATGGGACTTTATTGACTATTTAAAGGGGAAACAGAGCAAACAACCCAAACTATGTATCTGAGAGTTCAGAGCAGTGGTTTCAGAGGTGCCTTGCTCCTACAAGGAGCTTTTCTTCCCAGCTGACTAAAAGGCAGTATGGCAGGTGAGGTGGGCAATCTCCTGCCCCCAAGGAGGGCTCCCTCTCCAGACCCAGGGTTGGTGAAATCTATTGCTGCTTTTGCAACAGCCTCAAAGGACAAAATTCTCTAGCAATGTTTACAAACCCTAGGTGTCTTTATACCTCCAAGAGCATGTATGTTTCTGTACATCTTTGTTGGGTTCCTTTTTGCCATGAAGAGCTACTTCACAGAATCACAGAATCACAGAATTCTAGGGGTTGGAAGGGATCTCGAAGGATCATCTAGTCCAACCCCCCTGCCAGAGCAGGGTCACCTAGAGTCCATCACACAGGAACGCATCCAGATGGGGTTTGAATGTCTCCAGTGAAGGAGACTCCACAACCTCTCTGGGCAGCCTGTTCCAGTGCTCTGTCACTTGCACAGTGAAAAAGTTCCTCCTGATATTCACATGGAACTTCCTATGCTCCGGTTTGCATCCATTGCCCCTTGTCCTATCATTGGTCATTACTGTAAAAAGCTTGGCTCCATCGTCCTGACCCTCACCCTTTACATATTTGTAACCATGGATGAGGTCACCCCTCAGTCTCCTTTTCTCCAAGCTAAAGAGACCCAGCTTCCTCAGCCTCTCCTCATAAGGGAGATGTTCCACTCCCTTAATCATCTTTGTGGCTCTGCGCTGGACTCTCTCAGGCAGTTCCCTGTCCTTCTTGAACTGTGGGGCTTTTCTGCAATTCCTTAAGACAGCTGAAACCTTTTAATTTTTAGGTTATACCAAACCTACTTTTGTTGGCCTTCAGTTCTCTCCTCCTCCTGATTGTTTTCTTTTTCTTGTTTCAGAGGCATCTTGTGTGCTTGAGGCACTCTTTCTCCATTTACACAAATCTACCCACACTGTGGACTGTCTTGTCCTGTCATTTCGTCTGACTCTCAGGTTTACCAGGCCGAGAGAACGGTTAACATGGCTCTCCAGGAGGATCTACGTTGTTGAAAATGCTTGTCTTGCAGAGGAGAGAAGTAACAATCACAGCTTGCTGTGTGATTTCTGAATCTGCAGAGTTTTGGTTATCATAATCTCTACATTTTTTATCACCAGATCCTCCACTTTTTACTACTGGACTTTGGAGATTCAAGTCTTTTACAATGTATTTTACTTCCTGTTATCTTATGAGTTGTAACCCAGGGATTGTTCCTGCCATGCAGGATAGATGGTCTTCTATAGTGGAGAACAGCAGGAGCCACATGTATGCATTTTTTTGCAGCAATCAGGTAGCATTTTTCTAAATGCTCATTTGGCTTGACACAGGTTCCCAACAAGCACCACAGCCAGTACCTTACCTGGGAGGAGGGCAGAGAGCACAGGGTGAGCCAGTGGTTGTGTCTGTGAATCTGCAGAGAAAATCAGTTGTAGAGGATGTGTCCCTGCTCTTACCTGGAACAGCAGGTTCATCTATGATTTGGGGATTATGGCTTGATTTAAAACAGGAGAGACCACTGGAGTGGATGGCAGGCTAGCTGTTACATGGGGGCTGTTGCCTGTACAGAGAATTAATTCTTTATTAATGGATGAGCTATTGCTCGCAAAGTGTAGGGTTCTGCTGGCTTTGTCCAGAGTAGTACCTTCAGTCATTGAAGGTGTCTAGAAAGATGTAAGTGCCTCTTTGAGAGTTAGAGGGAAAGCAGGTGTGTTTCCCAGTTAAAACACTGCTAGGGCATTTGCTCTATTTAAAATTCTGTTGCTATCCTTTGCAGACATGCTAAAAGTCAGCTGTACCATTAATGCTGTTTTGCAATGAGTTTTGTGTGTTTTGGAAGTTGTTTGTGCCTTGAATATGGCACTTGTGCCATGTTACTCATTTGTCACATTGCTGCAGTATTTTGGGTGTTGTGTGCACATCTTTTATGTAGATTGAAAAAACAGATAATGCTTTTACAGTTGAAATGTTTTGATTTTAAGTTGATTTTTAAAACAAAATCTGTTAAGATTGGATTGGAGAGAAAAGAAAATTATGAGGTTGTTGTTAGTAAGAAACTTGTATTGTGTTGGGGTTTTTTTTAATCAATTCACTGCCTGATGAGAATATAGCATATTCTTTGCCACATAATTGGAAGGTCCTCAGCTTTCTGTTAATTATGTACAGGTTTGTGTGGTGTCTTTTGGTGTGGTACAGTGGTGGTGCAGGCAGCTGTGGGGGTTGAGGCAGGGAGCTATTTAAACTGGCAGTGGTGGGATTGAAGTATGTCGTACACTGGGATCAGTGGTAGGCAGGACTAAGCTGTAGCTAGTCATTGCAAAGAATTGTCCTTTTAATGATCATGGCTAACACTCTTTAACAAGGGTTCTTTAATAATGTCATTCATGTGCTGGTTCTGTGATTACCCCACATCCTTTTCTACCACGAAGGCCTGTGCCTGAGCAGATAGATAACTTCTTATTATTAGATAAAGAATATCACTGGCTTGTACTTAGGATTGTCCTCTTACTGAGTCGTACAGGGTATGAATAAGATTATTTTGCCTTTTCACAGCCTCCCACCATTTTTATCTGCAGTAAATAGCCTGTGGATGGCAGTGCAGAAGAGAAATCACTTATCAGAGGCAAGGCAGCCTCCTTATTTTAGCAAAGCAGTCAGACAAGAAGGAAATCTGCCCAGACACAGGGGCTGAGAGATTATTGTGCAACCAAAGACTGACTGCTTCACAGAACCATGCACTTGAAGGCAGCTGATTTCATCTGCCATTAGTGAAGTTTTAAATGTACTGTTTTCTTTATCTTCTTTTTCCAGTAGGGGTTTGGATGTTACAGCTCACATTTCCACCACCACCCTGGGAGAAGGAAATCTCGATTACAATAGCAGTCAACATTGTTACTTAAATTAGCTGAACCATTCTTGCATGAACTACAATTGTAACCTTGGACTGTGCTTTGCTCATCTTTCCATTTTGGGAAGCTGGTAAAAAAAAATTGTTTTAGTCTGTCCAGAAATATGTTCTTAATAATATATGGGTGTTGCTTCAGTGTGTTGAGGTGTAACATTTGGAAATATACAGCTGCAGTCAGTGATATTTCTCCAGGACATGGTTATCCTGATTGGCTCGCCTAGAGATGGAAAATTCCACTTACTATCTTGGCTGGTGTCACAAGCTGGAAAACTTGTCTTTTTTTTTTCATTCAAATACAGAAAGCATTTAGCTCTTATTATATTGTGTTTTTTTAAAAGGCTGCGATAAAACTGGATATGAGTCAGTGCTGTCCCTTGCTCCAAATCTGTAGACACACAGTTTCTGTACTGTTGCTTGCACTAGGACTTGGGTAAGTTTTAAGAGTGGAAATCAGCCAGTTTTTATCAATTTCATGGATAGTTCTGAGGATCATCCTCTTTTCAGATTCAGGAGGAGAAGCGGTAAAGCAGTACAAACGTTCATCAGTGCTCCAGCAAGTGCAATGGAGAAGCTCTCCTCTCAGTGATGTTTTAGAGCATCCAGGAGAAAAATAAAGCTGTTTCTATTTTCTAGAGGGTTAAATTGTCAGAGAAGGATGGAAAGAAAAAGCACTTTCAGGTATTGCCAACTATCAAATGGAGACTGGTAAACCAGAGCTGCTGCCTATGGTCTTCGTACAAGTGTAGTACTGTGCTGAATCCCTGACCTTTGTTCCCAAATGGTGCTAAATTTTAGTTAGCTAATTGCAATGCATGTCCTGATGCAAAGGTGTGGGGAAGATAGCTAGGAAACATTGAAAGAGGGAATTATGATGCATTTGCATGTCTAGAGGGAAACTTGGATGGGAGAGAATGAGAGATATAAAGGAGAAGAAAGATGGAGTGTAATGTAGGGGAAGGAGAGGAAAGGGGAATAAAGCAGAAAAAAAAAGGAAACACTGGAGAGAAAAAGTCATATTACAACTTCTTGCGGGAGAAGAGGGGAGCAGAGGGGAGTGCAGCCCAGAAAGAAAAGAAAATATCCTAAGAAAAGCAAGAATGTGGTTGTACATTGCATGGCAAAATAATTCAATGAAAAGATAACGCAGTGCTGGGTAGATTATACGTGACAATGTGTACGTCATAGTATTATGGTGAATCTTTGAGATAAGAGTTACAGTGTTTCTCTAGAACTGAGCTTCTTGAGGCAATTTTGCTTCTTATTGACATTATCTTTCCTCCCTGCAGTTTACCTGGCACCTCATGTCTTATTTCTGTATAGAAAAAGAAAATTATTATCCATAGTTAAAAGTTATACACTAAACCAGCAGTTTCAGCCTGACAGTTCAGGATATGATCTTGGGATTTGCAAAAACCACATTCAGTTCCTTTCAGCAATGAAGACTTTTAATGTTGTTCTTTGTACTACTGCAACAGTTAGAAGTCCCAGGCAAGGAGCAGGCCACCTACAGTGGGTTAACCCCAGCCAACAGCCAAACGCCCACCCAGCCTCTCACTCAGTCCTGTCCCCTGCAGGATAGGGAGAAAATAGAAGGAAGGCAAAAAGACCCATGAATTGACATAATGAGAAATTCACAGAATCACAGAATGGTTTGAGTTGGAAGGGACCTTCAAGGTCATCTAGTCCAACCCCCCTGCCATGGGCAGGGACATCCCCCACAAGACCAGGTTGCTCAGGACCCCATCTAATCTGGCCTTGAATGTTTCCAGGGATGGGGAATCCACCACCTCTTTAGGCAACCTGTGCCAGTGTTTTATCGCCCTCATGGTGAAAAACTTCCTCATGTCTCACCTAAATCTACCCTCCTTCAGTGTAAAACCATTACCCCTTGTCCTCTCACAACAGGCTCTGATAAAAAGCCTGTCCCTGTCTTTCTTATAGGCCCTTTTTAGGTATTGAATGGTGGCAATGAGGTCTCCTTGGAGCCTCCTCTTCTCCAGGCTGAACAGCGCCAACTCAGCCTTTTCTCATAGGACAGCAGGTGTTCCAGGCCTCTGATCATTTCTGTGGCCCTTCTCTGGACTCTTTCCAAACGGTCCATGTCCTTCCTGTGCTGAGGGCTCCAGAGGATTCATTCACCTCTCCCCATCAGCAGGCGGGTGTTTTAGCCACTTCCTGAAAACAAGACCTCAGCATGGGTAATGGTTGCTTGGGAAGACAAATGCCATAGCCTCAGACGTTTCCCCTTATACCTCCTTTTCTTGAGTTTTTATCACTGAACATGACGTGATATGTTCTGAAAAACCCCTTTGGTCAGTTGGAGCCAGCTGTCCTGGCTGTGCTGCTTTCCAACTTTTTACCCACTTGCAAGGCTCCTTGCTTTGAAATGAGGGGGGGAGAAGAGAGAAAGAAAGCCTTGCTGCTGTGCAAGCACTGTTCAGCAACAGCCAAAAGGCTGATGTGTTATCAACACTTTTTTAACCACAAATGTGGTTATGGCCACAGGTTATGGCACAGTGCCATACCAGCTGCTGTGGAGGCAGCTGAGTCCATCCCAGCCACGCGCAGTACATCACCACTGTACGGGGTGTTGGACAGGCACAGAGGGGAAGGGTAACTCTTACTCCACAGTCATAAATAGAATTATGAAAGGACAGCTGGATATGGGTGAGTGGTTATGTGCAGACAGAACAGTCAGGAATGGTTGGGAGGATGAATAGTAAAGTAGCCTTGGCAGTAAAGGTTATGCTTCCAGTTAGAAAACAGTTTATTTGCTGCATGGTGGGTTTTTTGCAACACATGATAACAAAGTCTATTCTAAATAAATAAGTGACAGGAAATAGATACCAATTCCCATTTTACAGTGAGCTAGGACTCTCATTTTCTTTATCTTGTGTGGTATAATGGCAACAAATCAACCAAAAAGCAACTCCCAAAAGAGCAACCTTTTCCTACTGTTTTATGTGTTCTGTGGCTCCCTCCTTGGATGTTTCAAGGTCATTCCTACACTTATTTTCACCCATGCTTGTCTGTTACTTCTGTGATCTGCGGATCATTAGTTTGAGCTTTTTGGGGGGTGAGGGCTTGTGGGTTTGTTGGGGTTTTTTTACTGTTTTTTTTTAGTGGGCATCTATTCTCATTCACACTATAGAGGAAGAAAGACACCTTGACTTAGAGGTTTATTAGCAGTGCTCAACATTTTGGCCTTATTTTACATGTCTAACGAGTTTAGAAGGTGAAAAACTTCAGCACAATGCATGTGAAGTCTTTATTAGCCCTCATTTGGCAAATAGAGGAGCTGAAGCAGCGACATACATGATTTACGGAAGTTCAGACAAGTGAGATGGTTACAAAACCAGGGGCAGAATTCAAGAGCCAGTGACGTTCAGTTCCTCCCTTGTGTCAGTGTTTGGCTGTGGAAATGTGTCCCTCATGCTCAGAACATTAGGCTTTCCTTTAGAGTAGGTTCGTGTCAGTATTGGAGATCATGCTGGATTTACATTTGTGCAGGTAGCTGTGTCTAAAGAAAATTTATTTCTCTCCAAATGTTACAAAATAACTAAGTATTGGTGATAAAGCCAGAGCTTTATTTATTGCATCCATTAAACCAGGACAGTAGAAAAACATCATACAAGCACTTGCACAGATTGATTCCCAGGTTATAAAGCTGTTCTGTGGTCAGACAAACTACAGTCTTCTACCACATGATCAGAAAATGCTTAGTGGTGCCAGCTGGCCCATGGGTACATGGGGGGCAAGACAAGTCCTTTCTTATGCTATGGTTCCTTCCTTACCCTCAGGGCACTAGTGAAGAAAATTGTTTCTGTAATCTCTTCTGCTTGCCCCTTCCTGGAAGCAGGTGATTCTCTATTAAGCTGCTTTGAACTTGTCAGCTTGGTCCAGGTTCTTATACCTTTGCTGGTACATTCCAGCACGGTTTTGTTAGTGAAGGGGAGTCCAGCTCCCCTGAGATGTGGGCAACTCTCGGGCAGTGTCACAGTGGTCCATGTGACTGGTGACAGGACTGAAAACCACAGGAGGATCTAGCCACCAGAGAGGCTGAGGGTGGTGTTGCTGGCTTGCTCTTGGTCCCAGCATCATGCCCAGTCCACTCCTGTGAATCTGGAATGTTTGGAGCCGAGCTTTCTCTGTAACCTAATCGCATCTACAGGACTACAGCCAGCCACAAGCAAGTGCAGAGAGTTTGGTGGGATTCAAATCATCTGAGATCGGGAGTGCAACGGCATCTGGGCCTAATGACACAGGCCTTTCCTCCAGTTTGCATTTGCCTTAGGAGTAATTGTAAGTTTTATCTTCCTCCTGTATATAATACCTTCATAATACAAGAGCATGATTCCTCTCCATTCCTTAAGAAGGTGCTGAATTTTCCGGCAGTGGAAGATTGACTTCCTTGAAGTCTCGATACACGTTTTTCTTGTTTTTTACACATGAGTGTAATCAGTGACCAATGGACTTTAGGTGCTCATTTTTTGACAGGGACAAGAAAAAATGGAGGAAAAGAGCTGACTTTAAAAAAGGAACAGCATTTCCAGGAAACACTTCAAGTAGCATTTTATAGCAAAGGGAAAGAGAATTTATCACTCTGGTCCAGTCCTTCCCTATCCCTTTTAATCTGAGAGGTACAGAAGTGTGTTATTCTGAACAGGTTGATGTCATCTCTATGGGCAGGACATCCAGAGTTGTCAGGTTCACCTCACTCTCTCAAAAGGTGATGAAGAAAATCATCCTGGAAAGCATTTTCAAACACATGAGGGACAAGAAGGTGATCAGGAGTAGTCAGTATGGATTTTACAAAGGGGAAGCCATGCTTGACCAGCCTTACTGCCTTCTGTAATGAGGTGACCAGCTTGGTGAAAAAGGGGAGAGTGGTGGATGTTGTTTACCTTGATCTTGGTAAGGTGATGGTCTCCCATAATATTGTAATAGACAAGCTGACAGGGTGTGGATTAGATAAGTGGGCTGTGAGGTGAATTAAAAACTGTCTAAATGGCTAGGCCCAGAGGGTTGTGATTAGTGGTACAAGGTCCAGTTGTAGGCCAGTCACTAGAGGTGTACCCCAGGGGTCATTACGGGGGCCAATACTGTTCAGCATCTTCATTAATGACCTGGACGATGGGACAGAATGCACCCTCAGCAAGTTTTAAATTATGAAAAACCTGGGAAGAATGTCTGATGAGTCAGAGGGTTGTGCTGCCAGGGAGAGGGACCTTGACAGGCTGGACAGAGGAATCTCAAGTTCAACCCAGGGAAATCCAAAGTCCTGCATCTGGGGGTATCTGAGGGTAAGCCCCTGCACCAGTACCTGCTGGGGCCATCTGGCTGGATAGTAGTTCCGCAGAGAAGACCATGGGATCTTGGTGGACAACAAGCTGACCATGAGCCAGCATTGCACTCTTGTGAAAAGCGGCCAACATCATTCTGGGCTGCTCTAGGAAGAGATTTGCCAACGAGTCAAGATCCTTCCCCTCTGCTTGGCAGAGGTGAGGCCACATCTGCAATGTTGTGTGAAGTTCTGGGCTCTCCAGCACAAGAGAGACATGGACTTACTGGAGTGAGTCCAGCACAGGTCCACAAAGAAGATTAAGTTTCTGGAGCTTGTTCACACATTTTTAGGGGCCATGAGTTGACTTTCGAAGGAAGACCCTATCAGGAAACAGCAAATTATGTTTCATTTTTGGTAGGGCTGTGCTCACTTCAAATCAGAATGGAGTTTAGGCTTGGGAGCTTATGTCAGTGCTATTCAAGAGCAAACATTTTCCACTGACATATTGCAGAGGATGTGGTTGCCCTGTCTCCAGCTCAAAATAGAGAACAGAATGCAGACTCTTGCCATCTTTCTTTTATGATATCTCTTCTGTCTGGTAAGGTGTTGACTGCCTCCTGGCAATTGCAGACTGCCTTTAGCTCTTGTTGGCTTCACTGCAAGATAGTTCCTGATATATACCAGTGTTCCTAAACACGCTTCATTAGTCACTTCAAATATCTGGTCCACTGGGAAGTCAAGAAGTGGATTAATTTAAGCTGATCAACTTCTGTGAAACAGAGTAAATACAGAACTTTATTTCAATCCAAAAATCCCTCCTTGGAGTTGACTGATGCATATGTTCTTTGTTTTGCTTTTCAGACACCACTTAAATAGTAGTGTCCTGCAATGTGTCCCCCACCCCTTTTGTAATACAGATCTGAAGCCTGCATGTATTTTATGGAGCACATTGAAATCTTCTAATGAGACTGACCATCATTTGGCCTGTACTTCTGGTCTGACTGGCTTTCTGGCTGTGGGTTGCATGTCTGTGGCTCTCACAATCTGTGAAATACTACATTGAAATGGAAATGACAGTGCCCTAATTTTTTTGTGCCTCTAGTTTTTATTTTCAAGATGTACTAACCTGCTCCCCTGAGCACAGATGCATAAAAAACACTCATAACATTTGATCATTTTATTGCTTTGCCATTCATTTCTATCTCTCTCTCTGTGCCACAAACTGACTTCTAAGTTATATGTTGAACTGTATCACAGATGGTTAGATATTAATCATTTTATCGCTCAATTTCAAGCTCTCTGGAAAAAAAATAAAATCATGACCCTGTCTATCATGATAACCCAATACTTGCTGAAGGAACTTTGGTATTTGTCACTTCTAAAGGACAAATAATATTATGTGGCTCTATTTCCTACATGATTTCCTATATGATTCTATTCCTTACATTTGTTAGCATTCTTTTTCAGCAGGTGAATTTTAAACTCAAACATGGTATGACTTTGGATAAAGTTGTTGATATGGTCCCCTTTACACCTGGCCTGTGACACAGCATCATGTGTCTCCCTCATGAAACCACAGCTTGGTACAGACAGAAGCACTAAACATGCAGGATGCTGCGATGACATTACACTCCCAAAACAGAGGGCAGGAACATATTTGGGGAGGCAGGGACTGAATAATACCATGCATTTTCAAAGGCATATGTAATGTCCGCTCTTGAGAAGCCCTGAGCATGGTTCAGCCCTGCACCTCAAAGTCCTGTCTTCCCTACCCTATATCCATTTCAAAGGTGGGAGGAGATGTAGGCTTACTGTAGTGCAGAAGCTTGTCACTGACTTGGACTAAGCATAATTTACAATGCTAATATCAACTACTTGGACTACCACAATGAAAATAATGCACCTGGACCAGCTCTAACAACAGCTTAGCCACTTGTGTGGGAAAGGATCCAGAGCACTGACTTTTCTCTTTGGAGATACCTTTTTGATGTGATTCACTGCCACAACATTGATGTGGTCGTTTGGATGGAGACAAGTTTTTGTGAACTTCTTGTGAAGTTCTTCTGTGTGTATAGAGCTTTTGATTGTACTTGAGGATGTGTATGTTTAGACTGCCTGCTTAGAACTGAGCAGGTGAAACTCAGTTAAAACTACAGCAGGAAGAACCTAAGCTATGTTGTTTGGGTGTTGCTTGGGGTTTTTTCCCTTTTAATCTTAAGGAAATTATTCTGATAATGGATGCAGCTGGTTAGGAATTCAAAAGAATGGAAAGGATGCTGCAGCCTTGAAGTGCTGGCTTCCTCACTTTCTTAATGTCTTGGAGAAACACTTAAAATGTGAATCATCACCACTCATGGCTGACTTTGGATGAATAAAAAATTACAGTGGCTGAAAGCATGCATTGACAAAGTCTGTAATAAGAAAATATTCAGGTATATACTCTGTAGATTTATTTTTATCACCTAGGCTAGGCAGGCTGATAGAAGCAGCAAGATTAGTAAAATAAACAAGTAGCTTTAGATTAAAAAAAAACAAAATAGCTTTTGTCCTTTGCAAGCCTACAACTGAAAGTTGTACAGTAGTGCTTTATAGTTTTATGTGACAATGTTAACCTATTAAAGCTTTATAACTATTGTATGGAGGGTATGGTGAATTAATCAGTTCCTCCAAATGTTTGTATGATTTGCTATGATACTACCTTGTAGGTGTTAAAGGATTTGACCAGACTGTGGGTATCTCTAGGCTTGCCTTTATTAACAACTCAGAGTTGGGCCACCACCTCAGTGAATGGCAAAGAGTAGCTTGAACACATCCTCTCTATATGTGATTCTACATGACATTATGCAACTACTCTGTTCTTCAGCAGTTTTCAAAAGTCTGCAGTCTCAGCTGATCCTCTGTCTCGTTTCAATTCTTCCTTTGTAGTTTATGTTCATTGGTGCAGTCCCTGGTCACCACAGTCTCTTGTCTTCTTGAACAATCTCCATCAAAGATCACCTTTGTACTTCTAAGAAGTACTCAGGTTACTCCATTCAATATACGCTTACTCTATGTCTAACTTTCCTCTAACTCATCTATCTGAACTTAATCACTCACTTATTAGCTATTTTTTAGTTCTAAACTTAAGACACATGATTGATCTTTTAGTGATTCAACTTGACTGGGGTTTAGGCCAGCCATGGTAGGGGCTTTACAAAAGACAATAAAGCAGTTTATCAATATTCTTCTAGAACCACCTGCATCCTGTTAATTATCCTCTTAAGCAATTACTGTTTCACTAATCATAGATATTTCTAAGTACAATCAAGTCCCTCATGGGCCTAGTTCTTTTACAGTAGGCTGCTAATACTCCTCCTCTGTAGGCGGTAGAAAAAGAAGGGTAAAAACATTCGCTCAGATGCAGCCAGGTCCTCTGATTTTGCACGTGAGAACTCTTGCTAAATGGAAGTAAAGGCCCATGTGTTCATGGGCACTTTCATTTTTACAGCTTTCAGTGATTCCTTCTGAAGGTCTGTGGGGTTTAGATGCTCCATTTGCTGGTGCAACTCTGGGTATTCAGTTCTCTATTTGAGACCTCTTGTGTTGTACATAGGGACTTCTTCAGGTTGGACTCTTGAGGCTGAAACTGTTGCTTTCCTTCTAGCAGTTGGCTCTTTCCCCACTCTTAATGGTTGTTTTAGCTCATTTAGCAGCAAATTTTAAAACATTATTACCTTGCTTGTTGCTTTGGCCTCCATTTTGTTAGACCATCCAATTTACATTAGATATTCGTCTACTCTTTCTAAGTGCCATTTTGTTTTGTTTAAAATCATCTCCACAGCCCTCTGAGCACCATTGTAAAAATCTTTCTTTAATGTGCCTTTTGTCTTTCAGGTCTCACTGCTGGTTGGATTCATCAGTGTAAATAATTCTCCCTGGACGGATTACAGTGCATACAGCTACTTTCAGATTGTCACCATGTGTGACTTGGTTATGATTTTGTTCTTCTACATTATCCACATTTTCAGAATCTACAGGAAGCTCACTTGTGTTAGCTGGCCACTTGCAGTAAGTCTGGGTTCCTTGCCTCCCTTGTGGGTTGATATCTTGACTACTTAGTCCATTTTCTTGTGCTATGACACAATGATAGGCTGTCTTTCACGTACATCTTTGTTTGCCCTATATACAAATCCTTTTGTTATTCATACTCAGTTCAGCAGATGCTGTAATTGTAAGTTTTTTGCTGATTTGGATCTGATCCTGCTCTCCTTTGCACAGATATAAATCCAGATTTACTCCAGGGAAGGCAATAGTGTTATTCTGAGTCAATTCAAAAGAAGCTACTGATTATCAAGCCTTCAGAAAATGGGTCCTAGCAGCAGGGTCCCAGGTCATTTTTAGCAGCTAAGGGATTGCTAGAGTACCAGATCATAGCATTAAAACTCATGTACTACATCCTGTCCCAAAATAAAGTCTACTAGTGCTATTTAAGTCAAATGTGTCTCTTTTTGGTATGGTTTAGATAACTTAAACAATAGCAAAAAATAGGAGACTCGGCCTGACTGCCATGGCCTGGCCATTCCTGGCATATCCTGCAGGATGTTCCTGCCTCATTCCTGCATTTCCCCTGCACATCCATCTCTCATATCCTAGCAAAGAACTAACAAGCAGCACAGAAAATGTGAGACCTGAACTTCCTCACTAGCGTTGGGTCGGGTCAGCTAACAGAAGAGTCCTGCATCCTACTGTGGGATGACCGATTTTAATAACCTCTTAGAACAGTCTCCCTTACGCTTAGTGACATGTTAGTTTTACAGAGGAAGGACCAAAGGGATAGGGAAAGCCAGCTGGAGAGATATAGAGGGATTTTGAAATCTGAGAAGTGGTTGGATGGTGTTTAATGGAAGCTATGTAAGTAGCTTACAGATCTAAGATAACGGTTTGTCCATCCATCCACTTCTAACCAGAGAGAAAATTTAATTTTCTTTTTAGCTGAAGAACGTGGTTAGACTTGTGCCCCTTTTTATTTTCTTTTAATGTGTAACACCATTGTCTGTCTCTAGAAAGTACTTCTTTGTCTAGAGATAATACAGATGCAGGATTTGAAATAATCTAAGAAACGACAGTTTTGCAAAGCAGCATTTAGTGTGTGCAATGCTGTAACAAGACTGTGCCATTTTGACCTCTGCACAGGCTGCTTTTGTTTTTTGTTGTGTGTTTAATCATTCCTAAATGTTCCAGAGTCAGTAGTGAGTTTAAGGCACTGCAGTTTGTGGCTGCTCAGCTTCAGATAGCTTTATGGGATGTGATGCTTGAACATTGCTGCTCTTTCACAACCAACCTCTTTTTAGTCACGCATTTAAGTATCTTTAGAACGGAATAGGAAGGCCTGTAAGGGACTTTAGGAAACTACAGCTAGTGTTTGGCTGAGTTTCCTGGCAGGATCTCTACATTGCAGTCAAGGGTGTAATTTGCAGTCAGCAAAGTTGCAGTGGTTCAAGAGGTTGTTCGGCACTGACACCTTTTAAAGGTGGGAAGTATTCCACTGGAGGAGCACTCTCCTGGCTCTGCCAGGGGTTGGTTCTCCACCTAATTTAGCCTTTAATGATTCTTTTTCACCTATGTCCATCCCTCAGATTCCTCTAAAGTATTGGCCCATGTACACTGCTTTATTTGGTATCTCCAAGAAGGCAATGGCATGCTTAATTCGGCTGCTGCATCGTGGACTAGCCAGAAAAGCCTCCTAAGGAAATAATTTATTCTAGAAAAAGTAAGAGTTCAGATCCAGATGACCTGAAACAAGGTTACAAATGAGAAAAGTGAGTTGCAGTCTCTGAGCCTACTTTATGGCAAAGACCCTCTTCAGCTGCTTATAAACACCTGAGCAGAGGGAAACTGTGGTATGGTATGATAGACTATTTCTCTTCTGGGATTTCCTTGAACAATTTCCTTTGGGGACTATATTCTCTTTTCTTTGGTTTGAGATGGAATCTCTCCTCTCCCTTGTATGTGGCATTTGCTTGGCTCATGCTGGTAGTGCACTGCCCATAAAGTAAGCAGATAGATACCCTCCTGCCCACACCACCATGCAAAAGAAACAACCCATGTCCAGCTTGGAAACACCCATATTGGTTGCCATAAGCTTTGTGAGGATTCAAGATCTAAATCCACAGAAAACCCCTGCTTATAACAAGGTAAAATTGACTCCTGGAGTGATACTCGTCACATCAGAGAAGTGCTTAAATGTGGTGCCTCAGTGCTCTCTCAGAAAAAAAAAAGTGGCATCATGTTTTACTGCAGGACAGCTGCAGCCACCCTTACAGACTGAGGAGCCTGGCTGTTGGTTAGGAGTGTCTGCATAGTTGTGCTTCTCATGGCTCCCCTCCTGTTTCCAGTCTTGATTGATGTAAATTGTTAGCAAATCCAGCAGTAGACGCACTGCTTAATTTTTAAGATTATCAGAAGCAGGAGCATTTGGTTTTCTACTTACATTATTTGCTGCCATTTATGGTCATTTCACATAGGTTAGAGAAATATGCCCTTAAGGCTCCTTCCTTCCTCCAGAACTGCCTCTTTAAGTAAGTTGCATACTTGATGCAATAAAGATACATGTTTCACCCTCAGTAATGTATGGTGTTGAATTGAAAGGATTGCATCCATACCCAGTAAGTAAATCTATTTCTAGTGGCACTAGTAGACTGGAAGACTGGCCCCGTCTACCATTTGGAACAGAAAGTCAGGTATAGTACAAAACCCACTCATGAGGTGTTTTTTAATCTTCTTTTAAAAAATATTTTAGTTATTATTTTGGGGTTTTTTTGACTGGTGTTTTGTTCTCTGTGTTTGAGTAACCTCTGCTACATTGTTTCATGCTGAGGTGTATAGATATGTTTTCCTGATAAGTTTCCCTTCTGTTCTTGTCTTTACAGGAGTTTCTTCATTATTTAATCGGTACAATTCTGCTTCTCATTGCATCAATTGTAGCAGCATCCCAGAGTTACAATTTGACTGGACTTGTGGCTGGAGCAGTAAGACTGTGTTTATTAATCTTGACACTTTTAAAATTGCAATTTGTATTAAGCAGGGCATTAGAAAACTATTACTTGTAATTTTATTTTCCTACAGACTTGTCTTGCTTGTGTCTTGTCTTGGTTGGGTGAACTGCCTTCTAGCTCATGTCAGTGAACGTTCTGTAACACAATGTCAGCAAAAATATTTAGTTGTGAGACTCCAGACTCACCACTGAAGTGGCATTTGTCCTGTCAGAGAGTTGAAACCTAAAGCTCCTGCTTTAACTCATAGGAACTAATGTGTTTAGGGGAAGAATTAAGACTATTCAGTTTTGACAAATGGCTATTTTAGCAGCTAGAAGTTGCTTAAAGGATTTCACCCTAGTTTTTGGCTTTTGGTGCCTCCTGCTCCTGAAGGGAGCCCTGTTCAAGATAATTTCTCCTGAGCTAAAACCCGCTGGGGTCCTGAGCTGACTTACTGGAAGATACTCTGCCTCTGTTGGCTGGAAGGCTTTATAGAGAGGGACATTTGAGTGTGGGCAACAGTATTTTCACAGCAGCAGGACCTGAAATACAACTCCTCCAGAATAAAGAATTGCTTTCAGAAGCTTAGTCCTGGTGATGCAAATGAACTAGAAGACTTGCCTGACTTGTTTATTTGGCAGATGGCAGGGAAAGACTTGTTTAAATGGGGCAGTAAAAGAGCAGTAATCACAGGTGTTAGGAAAAGTCTCTTCTTTGTTGCAGAATCCTAGTGAGAAGTCTAGAAGGTGAGACTGCTGCTGTCCAGCTTTCTCTCCCTCCTTGCATGTGACTCTCAGTCTATCTTTCAGTCACTCTTTTGACAAGACATAAGCTACTATTATACTATGGAAACTTCTTTTTTTTTTTAGTATATTGGCAGAATGGTGTAAAAAAATCACTTTTTTGTGTCTGTTAATGTCATAAAATATGTAGCTGGATATACAAGAGCATCCATACACTCATGGAATATATGCCATCTAATGTTCTGTAAGCATTTGTGGTTTGTTTGTTTTCTCATCCAGACTTTCGGGTTCCTAGCTACGATCCTTTGTGTTTTAAGCATATGGTCATCCTACAAGGTTTCATGCATCACGCAGTCCACAAGTAAGTATCATGTTTAATAACTTGCTTCCCAAAATGAATATTTGGATTTTCTGCAACAGGGCAGTGTCTGCTTGGAAGGATTTATTAACCTCCTGTTCCTTGTTACTCAAAACTAATCACAAAGCAATAATTCCATATTTTCTATCAACACAGATGTATTGCAGCTACTGACAGTTATTAACAACTACTAGAGCAAAATAACTTGCTTTGAGCAAGTAGTGAATGTATCAGTGCTTTCTCTTCTCTCTCCCCCACCCCCTACCAAAAGAAGGTTTCCTGTGTGTTCCTTCATCACGTAGAAGAATTTGTTTGTGGCAACACAAGTGACACTGTCTTCCTGTTCAAAGGTGCATCTGTATGACTTCTTCACCTCCACAAGACGTCTGCCTTACAAAATAGGATACCAAAGAGGAGTGTCCAGTACTGTGGAGACAGTGTGGGTATTTTGTTACTAGCCTGGACAGCCGGTAGCCTTTGAAGATCTACTTGAATGCCTATGCAAAACCATGTTGTGAACCAAAGCTTTTTTTCTCCCCCCACCTCCCTCTCCGTCAAAGAAGTTTATAATGGAGAACCTGATTTTTTGAGCTTTACAGAGAAAGACAACTTCTGTCTCACAAGCTGGGCTGTGCTCATTTCCAGCTGTTTGCAACAAATGCATTTAAAACTCATTTGGAGAGTCATTTGGTTCTCCTTTCAGAGGGATCGAAAATTGCTTCTGATTTCCTCCATCTGTTTACAGAAGGGAAATCCTGCAAGTTCCTACCTGATTCTTAACTTCGACGGAGGATTTGCTTAACAAAGGAACTGCTACAAACCAATTTGTGCCTGAATAAGCTGACCCAACTCTTTGTTACCTCTTTCTATCAGAACCACAGACTTTTCCTAACATCAGCTCAGCCATTGTCAAAAATGATGAACTGCAGCTTGCATACATCACTGCAAACACACCATTCTACTCCCAGCAGTACATGATGAAATCAGGTTTTTTCTCCATGAATTTTTACAGGTTATTAACAACCAAAGGTTATTCATTAAAAATTCCCTCTGCCAAATACAGGAAAATACATACCCAAGAATGTGTTTAATGTTTTGTGGGATCTTTTTTTTTCCTTTTCACAAATACTCATTTGTAAAATGGGTAGTTGTAAGATCTGCTCTGTAGAAAATTTCTGTGCATTTCCTATAAATTATTCTCTTTGGAGTCTAACAGTGTTTATGGAAAGCCCATCATGAGTGGAGCAATGTGCTTCTTTCTCTCTCTTACCTGTGGTTTGTCCCTTCTCTGCCTCTGCTGGGATCCATGTTTTTGGAGACTCTGCCCAGAGCCTGGACAGGCAGAACAGTTCAGTTTTGTCTAACCTGGTCTTGTCATGTTCAAGTTCTATGTTAACTTCGAGGCTGAGACAATGCCTTTTTGGCACTTCTGTCTTTCTGTCCTTTTGCAGTCCATCTGTGGTGAGCTGGAAATTCTTTGCAGGAAAAAGGGAAGCGCAGGCCCCTCTTCCTTGGTGCTGTCCCCTTTCATGTCTAGCTGTGAAGCAGAATTTGTACTTAGAAGTTGGTCTTTCCTGTCAGGGCAACTACATGATGGTTCAGCAGGTTTCTGCAAAAAGTAGGATTTATACAGTTTACCAGGTTCAGTCTGGAAGAAAAAAAAAGCATTTTCTGGCCTGCTATGCATTTTTCTGTTTGTCTGAAATTCTGCATCAATACTGCTAAGTAATTTCATGGTCTTCTTGGAAAGTTCTTTTTGTGCCTCATAGCAGGTCATCATACATTGCCATTTGTTGCTACCTTATTGTTTTCTCTTATCCTAATATATCTCTTTTTTAATTATTATTCTTTGGCAAGAAATTGGCCAACTGCTAAATTGTCAAAAATTTTGAGTAAGCAAATGGAAATAACTGAGCAGATAACCTGGAAAGGTGGAAATCCCCCACCTCGTGGTGCACAGTTTCTGTGATTTTTCTTGCTGTTCATTTTCATAAGTGCCCTATTTATATCAACATAGAGCAGGAAACAATTTGAAAGCACAGAAGTCTGCTGTTTGCGGATAAAGATATGTATATTCACTCCAAGATAAACTGCTTTGACATTAATATATAGGATTATTCAAATAAAACTATATAACAGACAGTTGCAATGTTATTAATTTCATATTGACTATTTTTTATTTCTTTACAATGTCCAACTTTGGCCTGCTTTTCTGCCCCATACCTTCAGATGACATATTTTGTGTCTGATCAGAAATGGGTCACTTGTTTCTTTTTTAACAGCCTGAATTGAGCATGCCTC
Organism: Aegotheles bennettii; assembly: GCA_013398125.1. Classification (NCBI taxonomy): domain Eukaryota; kingdom Metazoa; phylum Chordata; class Aves; order Caprimulgiformes; family Aegothelidae; genus Aegotheles; species Aegotheles bennettii. Next base: position 22,905 of record VZRW01009700.1, read on the forward strand.
AAAGGCTCTCTGGCTTAAGAGAACAGACGTCCTTCTCAGCTAGAAACCCTCTGTCAGCTGGGTCAGTGAATAGTTCAGGCTTCCTTGCCCTGCCTGCTAGCAGGGCCACAGGACCAGTCCCCACAAGGGACTTCATTCTGGGCACCTTGAATGAAAATACCTGCAGTAGAAGGTACACACACACATACATATGTATTTTTTTTGCAACAAGGGTGCTTGATCATCAGTTCTCTTGCCAAGACTGACTTAACCACAGTTGCTGGAAACCAACACCCTGACTTTAATTTGGACTGACATGGTAAGTATTTAAGGATACAACCTCTTCTGTTCTCCCAAAGGAAAGAAGTGCTCTATTTCTGTTGGTGTCTCCTTCACCTCCTGAGGTATCACTTCAGATAGATAAGTAGACACCTCCTACAAGCTTTAACCTCTCTTGGCAATCCTGTGGGAAACCAGTGTTCAGCTGCATAGAGCATGAATTCAGCTGAGCCCTCAGTGCTGCAGTGGCCATGGGGAGAAGCACCTGCTAAGGGCTGGGGCTGGAGCCCAAGCTTGCTCTGAAGAAAAGGCTGTTTCTGCTCTCTGCTGGAATTGTACCATCTCTCCTGGCACTATATTAGCATTTCTCTTTCAGCCTTTCATGTCACTCTGTCACTTGTCACCATGTGGAGACAAAAAACCCAAAACCAACCTTAAGGGGAATTTCATGCACTCTGACAACCAAAGAATTTCTGAACTATGCTCTGTGATAGTCCAAAGAACATGTTCTGCTGCAAGTGCCCTTGTTTGTACTGGATCAAAGGAGTAAATTACAAATTCCCTCTGGTTTTTGTGTCTATTCACAGGTCTAAGGTATGCCTGCAGCTTTTGCTGTTATGACAGTGCTGGGTACATAGACCTACCAGATGCTCTTAAGTACAGGATGCTTTCAGGCTTGAAAACTGACATCTCTTCTGCCAAAGCTTCTTTGCTTCCTCCAAATCCTCCTTATGAAAAACATCTACCAAGAAAAGCACGGGTTTTGCTGGTATCACCAGCTCTACTGGGGCTCTTTGAATGACAGCTCTGTCTGGCAGGGACTTTGGCACCTCAGTACTGTAGCTCTGCCAGGAAAAGTGTTTGAAGTTTCCTTCAGTGTCAACCTGGTTCTGAAAGCTCCATCTGTCTGCAACTTTGTCAAATATGGGATTCCAGCAATTTAAAAAAAATAAACTATTTTTGCTATTTGGATGATGTAACGGCTTTGAGAATCAGATTGTTGCTCGGTTTTTTCCTTCCTCTACTGAAGCAGTGACTTTCTTTCTGGGGAGTGTCAGAATACATCCTGTAACTGGAGGACAAGAGGTAAAAGCCACAGAAAAAAGTGTTCCCCTACCCTTGCGTGTGGGTGTGCTCTGACTATCCCACCCAAAACTTGTCCATCCTCTTAAAATGTAAATGTTGGGAGAAGAAAATAGGTAGTACAAATTGTTTCATACTGGAAAAAAGACCCAACGAACCAGCAATCCTGATGTTTCACCTCCTGGAGGCTTGAAATAAGTTAGAGAGTGAATATTGCTTTTGTCAGGTAGGAACGGGGAAGATGAGAAGGGGAAATGAAACTTTTTTTAAAAGAGGAAGGGTGGCTTTGAAAAGCTTAAGGACCACGGTGCTGGATGAAGATATTGCAGGTTGTGTGATGGCTTGCACAATTCTGATGCTCTGAAATGGCTATGTATGTTTTGCATTGTGTGATCAATGAAAGGCTTTGGGAACAAGTGTGGAATATAGAGGGGATGGCAGGACACTAGGATAATGATAACTTGTTTTTATGGTTTTAATAAAGGGGAAGGGGAGGTGTTAAGCAATGTACCAGGGAAGAGGACTAGGAACTTATTAGGACACAAAGGAGCAGGGCACAAGAAAGAGCAGGTGCAAACATTAGTAGAAAGCTCGTGAGAGGAAGAACTAATATGAGTACATTATGCACTAATAGAAATGCTGGCAGATATCAACAGTTTCTGGCTGTGTCAGCACTTAAAGGGCAGACATGCCTGGAGTGATAGAAAAGTCTCTTATCTGCTTGCCTGCTGTGTGCACTTCATACCCCATGTCTGGGATTTTCATGTTCTGCTAAAGCTGCAGGAGGATGCACTAAACCTGACCCAGAGGCTGCAGAACATGGCATCAAGTTGCCTCATGTTCTGCCCTGTTTAACTTAAAATTGCTGAGGGCTCCACTGTTCTTAGAGACAGCATGGAGCAAAATGCTGCTGCTGACTGTGAGAAGCTGTGTGCTGGCCAGTGGCGTTGGCCATCCCTCTGGCTAGGAGCAGACGTACACACCTGTTTTTAGACTGAGCGTCACCTGAAAGCCAAGGAAAGCTGGAGATATGTATTGCTGGGCCTGACAGATGAGCTTGACATGGGACTGGCATCCAGGAGGTGCCGGTGGTTGTGTGAGATGGGGAGAAGCAGGTACCAGGGAAAGGGTCTGTGGGAGGCCCATGTCCTGTTCTTACTCCTGCAGAGATTTACCACCCAGGTGGCAGGAGACAGCCCTCATCACAAAGCTCTAGGCTATGGTTAAGTACCCTCCCCTCCTGTTTAGGCTCTCAGTTTCCAGACTGGAGCACAGGTGAAAGCACTGTGTGTGCCCTTGGCTTACCTCTTGCTTGTCTGCACGCCTGGGAGGCCATCCTGCTAAGAACAAGCAGCTCTTGGTTTCAGTCCCTGGTCCCAGGGCTTGTTTAGCCTCACTACATGGAAGCAGGTCAGAAAGTCACCCTGGTGCTTGTCATCTTCCTCTCCTGGAGAAGGATGAACTTTATTCCATGCACCATGGCAGCTGAAAACAGGAAAAGCAGTAAGTGGTGGTGTCTGCTCCTTCCTATGCCTGACCGTCTAGAGGTCACTTATTACTCACAGCTGGCTACTCCAGAGCCTGTTTCAGTACTGCCTGTCCCTGAGCCCAGAGGCCATCAGCCTCGGCAAGTCCCCTGGCACAGCACTCTGGTTTCTCCCGGTCAGTATGGTGAGTACGTGCTGTTGTTTATTACTAGGGACTGACCAGTGGTATGCAGTGGGTTCTCACCATCCAGGAGCTTGTGTTAATGACTTGCCAAATTCTTAAGTATCAAACAAGCTGTCATCACCTGCCTAGACCAGCGCCTCTGCCTTTGGGGCAGTTGGCAAAAACAAAATCTGTCTGCTTTTGCCCTCTGCCAAACTTCCATCTGAGCTGCTCTGACGGTGAAATTGAAGTTGTCTGGCCATGTCTGGGTGCAGCGATTCGTACAGGTAGGAGAAAGTTACAAAAAGAAGAAAAAAGAAAGAAAAAAGTGCTGCAGAACTATAGGAGTTTCCTGCCTCAAGGTGAAGTGGCTGCCAGAACAAGCTTTCATTTTTACACTGAGGCAGAATTTAGATCCCGAAATCTTTGGCATTGTTCTGGCTTAGTGCTGTGAAAGCTTGGCTTTGAGTAGCCAAAGGCATGCTAGTGTCACTGCTTGGTATGTGCTGGGAGGACATTAGTATGATAGGGAGGGTTCACAGCAAGGAGGCTGAGAAGAACTTTGCCTTTTGAGGTGGGGGGTGAAAGAGGAAGGGCAGAGCTAGGAAAGAAAGTGCAGATGAAGAAGCTAAAATCAAGGGGCCACTGCAGAGTAGCAGCACTACCCAACATTTCCTGAGTGAGCAGCTCGTAACAGTGCAGTGACTCAAGTTAATGTTTTCATATCGCTTCCTAAACATGATATGACCTCCAGCAGTGCCTGTTTTGGGCATATTGCTGAATTACAGCTTTACAGAAAGGCATAAAATATTTTCAAAAGCCATTTTGTCACTGGGTAAGTGCTAACCGGCTCTCAGGTGAGAATTCTGTTTGAGCAGAGTATGTCCTTCAGAGCACTGGCCAGCCATGAAGGCCAGAGCTTTTGAAGCAGAGGAAAGGATTAGGACGTAGATAAAATTACTTCAATTAAAATGCATTTTTGTGGATCCTGGCTTGAACTGAGTTAAATTCAAAATGCCCGCAGTGGTGTAGATTTCATATATTGCTCTTTAGATGCTTGCAGACTCAGAATACCAGCAATGCACAAAGCAACCATTTGAAAGGAATAAACTGCACCCTCTAAAGCATTAGCAAAAGAGCAGCAGTCCTGCCCTCCTTGCTGTAATACAGCCAGCAGCATGAAGGCTGCCAGCAACAGGAAGGCACAGGTGTCCTGGTGCCAATGCTCAGTGCTACAAAGCCCCCAGGTTACTCTGACTGGCCCTACAGTGATTTCAGCCCTGTCCTGGTGCACAGAGGTACTGCCACACGTCACCCTCAGAGCCTCTCTCGCCTGTGACACCAGAGAGGTGTGCCCACAGGTTGGGTCTGTGCAAAGCTAGACAGGCAACTGTGCAGCAAACCAAGCACCTGGGGAAAAGAGGGGATGGCACAAGAGAAAAGGAACAGACGGAGTGCTCTGTGCTTTGCACATATGGGTATGTGTAGAGAGAAATAATGTGTGGTGGTGAAGGAAACACCTGCATGTTTCTGTGGCTGATGAAAGGGCTACCAGAAAGTCAACAAGAATACACCAGCGTTTGAAGTGGAGCTGATGTGTGTGTGTGTATGATGTGGTGTCTGCTTGATGCCAAGCAGAATGGTGGGGCATTTCTCCCCACAGGGGTGAATAACCCCAAGCCACTAATGTAGTCATTGCTACATTAAGTATGTCTGAGCCACTTGTTTTCTTACATGTTTGCACTTGTGCAGGAAGAACAACAGCAGACAAGTAGCCCTCTTGGCATAAGAGGAATTGCAGCAAGGCTCTAGAAACATGGGGGAAAAAACCCCCACAGGTGTAGACTGAGGGGCAATAAACCCTTAGGCATCCAAAGACAGATGAGGAAATTAGAGACGACACTCATCCTGCACCTATTTTTACGGCCCAAAGAGTACATACCATTCTCCCAGGGAAAAGCAGAGTGTCTCTTGGGGACTAGCCTTAATTCCCTGCCATTCTCCATTCTTTGTATTTAATGAAGAAAGAGAAGGGCAAGAGTGAATCACAACAGCAGTGACTCAGAGTGTACGAGTTCCCCTTCCCCTCTGATTCACCTTCCACCTGTGCCTTTCTCCACCAGCTGCCAGGAGAGCTTGGCCTCCCAGCTGGAGCATCTCAGGGTATGGCTGAGTAGACAACCCTTTCACTTTCCTGTGCAGAGCTGGGGCAACACCTACCTCTTAACTCCAGCACTTGCATCTCATCACTTATGAAGCTAATGTGATAGCTGAGTGGATGGGAAGAGACCTGGCTGGGAGTTGTGCATCACCTCAAAACCTGCAGTTAGCCAAAAGCATCCATTGCAGCTTCCCTTTGTTACCTCTGCTGTGATGGTAGTGAATGATTTCACCCCTCCCTCAGTACAGCCCCGCCAGCACACACAATTACACTTACACAACTTTCTTTTATTGAGATTATCGGTGGTTGGAGGAGGTGGATTGGTGCTGGTGGCTTCATACCACACAAGAACAAATCACAGCTCTCCTGGTGTAATAGCTCCTTTTAAATCAGAAGTGCTTTGTCCATCTAGCACGGTCTACTGTTATTTCTACATCTGTAAATCACTCTTAACATAAAACTTAATGATCTACATCCCCTTTTTCATGAACCCCAGCCAAACGAGCACAATGCTGCAGCTGTAGCTATTAAGCTATGGTGGCAGCAAAGCACTCCATTAATACCTCATGCTCAGCAGTTTGTGATGCATGAGCTGAATAATTATGCCCTTGTTACCCTCAAATGAGAGACACAATTGCCAGAAACAAGCGCTTACAATTAAAAAATGGTATCAAGTCAAGGACACCATTTGTTCATTCATAAAACAAGCCTTTCTGAGCAAGAGGACTACGAGACAGAAACCAGGCAGGCTTACATTAATGAGACAGTTGTTTCTAGAGTTGTATTGTACCCCCTCAGACAGATCTCCATAGCCACTTTATCCCAGCTGTTTTGAGCAACCAGCAGGCAAAGCTTTAGCAAAAGCTCTTGTAGCTACAAATTGTACTGATAGGGAGGTTTAGTTTAGATTTGAGGGACAGGAATGGGAAGCAGAGCCTTAACAATGTGACTATCAATAACTGGTGATCTGCAGCCTTTGAAACAGAGCAGACAAGCACAGGAGAGTGAAAATGGGTTGATAATACAAATAGAAGTGGTGAGAGTCTGTCCTCCCTTCCGAGGGTGCCTTGTTGCTCACATCAGGGTAGCAGCTCCATGTCTTTGGTTAGTGGTGTGCAGACACTACAGAACAATTAAGTAACTGTTAATTCCTTACCTACAGCTCAACATGAACAGGAATTTCACATTAGTGTCTACACTGACATTTTTAGAAGAGTGACAGCTGGTGCAAAGGAAGTAGTGAAAAGGAGGGCTGTAGTGCAAACTTGCATTATTTTAAGCAGCATTCCACCATTCTCTAAGCAAGGGCAGGGCACATGGTAATAAAAAACTTGCCATTGTTTTGTCTTAAAATGTTATGTTTTCATGAAGCCCAAGTGAGGACTAAAAAAAGAGTTCTGAAGTACACCCCAAACTTTGCACTGCAGAATACCACATGCTTTCACGCAGCACCTCTAGCAACAGATACCTGACTGGATATTTCCTGTGTGCTGTCCTCTTCTGGCTGCACATCAGTCATGCTACAGAAGAATGTGCTTATGCTGTCACCTCCTTGTGAGGCCCTGACTCTCACTCAGGACTTGCCAACTTCAAAACAACCAAGACTCTTTTCTTTTCCCACTCCTGTTCTAATATTCAGCCAAGAGATAATAGGTCATAAGAAACAAAGTGAATGAGTGATTAGGACACATGGGCTGGTCAAAGCAAGTTTCACTGGGGTGCCTGGAGAGGACCGGAATTGCAAGCAGCCCTGTCTGGTATGCATTACAGCTATGTTTGCCAACACTTCTGTTTGTGGCCCCTGAAATTTTTCCAGCATGCATAATTTGCATTTTTTTTTATAATAAGCTGCTCTCATTTAATGAGAGTCCAGGAAATGCTCAGGTACTCCCCATTCCTTTCTTCTCCCACCCATGATCCACATTCCTTTCATTGAAAACCACAGCGCCGTACTGACTACAAAAACCTCCCAAGCTGCAGCACAGTGTCACAGGTGCAGGTGCAGTCATGCTGCTGATGCTCGACTTTGTAATAAAAAGTCATTTTTAAAAACATCTCTTGACAGGTTACAAGACAAAAGGAATACAACTCTTTCAAACTGTTTAGGTAAAGTATCTCCTTGAGACAATGTTGATCTGATTGTACTATCAGAAAACCTCCAGGCTACAATTTGAGAAATAAGCAAGTGATTGCAAACAGTATCACTGAAGTTCATTTTATAGCCACTCTGACGAAAGGGCGCATCAGCTCCAGTGAAAATACAGATGGGAGGATGGCAATGTCCTCCAGACCAAGTAATTTCAATCACAGGATCGTTTTTGCCCTCTTGTGGGCAAACTTCTCTCCTGCAGCTTCTCAGCAGATTCCTGCGCAGAAACCTGCACGGCGTGGATGGCACGAAGAGAATTTAATTAATTTAATTTAATTTAATAAAAAACATTGCTGGCCCTCCTTTGCTTCCCTTAGCAGGCAAAGAACAGCTATTCTGAGTTCAGAGAGAAGCCAAACCCAAACCCCAGCCAAGCAGTTAACGTTGCTTGCTTGGTTCCTGCACCACAGCACAACGGAGGCCATGGAATAAAGCAGCTGGTGGTTCGTGCTCCTTGTTGTAAGGAGAAAGCCCACGCGAAAGCAAGGAAACACAGATGTGTCTTGAACAGGGGATGCACAGACAGCAGCGACCAAGTGGGTACCTGCACGCGCACTCACAGGAAAGCTGCAGACCACCCGCCCGTACTCTGCCCTGCTGCACTGCTCTGAGAACTTCCAGTAAACTAACTTGGGTTACGCTCCCGAGAAAGGAGTTGTCACGATCCTAGCAATAACAGGACTTAAACTGTGGTCATGCTCCAAATTATTAAAACTTTCTTAGGACTTCTGAGTTATTTTCTCATGCTGTGTAAATGCACCGCAGATGTACCCTTTTAATATAAAATTTTGCCTGAATTGTTTTCTTGCATCTAGTTTGCAAATTTAATTAAAAGCATCAGAGACCTTTTTCCCTTGTGGATTCTCATGGTTACACTCATCTCTGGCAACTTCATCAAAGAGACTACTTCACCTTTAATGTTACGATATCAAGAAAAACATACTGTGGAATTTCAATTTCAGTGCCGACGATGAAGAAAGTGCCGTTCCCCTCCTGTTTGCAGTATCACCACCAAGCAATAAGCAGTCAGTAGGGTTATGAAACAAAAAAGCTACCCTGCCAGAAGGCACGCAGGTTGATTTCCTTTTCCTTGCCCCCTGCCACTGACAATCAGACAAACATTTTTAAAGGAACCAGCGGCTCCCCCTCAACCAAGTAACTTCTGCACCAGAATTATTAGCTCTTAACACCTTTTACTAGTTTGTGCTCCTTCCTTTAACAACTCTGCCACTCTGTTTTTTTCAGCTCCAAGTAATCAATACAATAGGAAAGTAGCACTTAAATGACACTTGTCACAGTACCCTACAGACCATGGCAGGTGTAACATCTATTGCAAACTAGTTTGCTTGGACCCTGGGATATGAGGCAATACTGACCTTATTGGATCTTTCCTCCAGGAAACTTGCAGTGAGAATATCTAGCTTTGCAAGTTGGACCCTTTTCCCCAGTAACAGGCAAACACAATGCAAGCTCTTTCCTCCAAACCAGCAACAAAGAATGATGTTATTTCCCATGGTTGGCTCTGGGAGAACTACAGAGTAACACCAAGTCATAGCAGCAGAAATGAGAAACGTTTAAGTTATTTACTAATATTTTATTTTAAAAATGAATACAGAATATTTTATAAAGTTCTTGAGATCAAAAAAGCATCATACATTAAAAAAGACCACTGGTTTAAAATGGAAAAATATTTAAGCATTTAAAAATTAATGAAATGGAAATTCAAGGCAACACTGGCAACAAAACTGTATAAAATTTTTATTTTATATATATATAAAACTACTGTATTATCATGCTGATTTAATACCATTAAAAGTCACTTAAATTCTCAAAGGTATTAAAAGTGATACATATTTCTGAACAGCATAAAATTTCATATCTAGACAACTGCTTATGTTTACAGTAACAGACTAAAACGAAGATGAACTTCCATCTTAAAGGCACTACCAGCATCTTGATTTGTTACAATTTTATATAACCCTTCAAAAATTTCACAAATTATTTCCCTTCCGTGTAGAAAGCTTGTTATTTTATTGCACCAATTTGAACGAGGATCACCGTGATGTCCATTACGCAAAAACATCTTGTGCAGAGCTCTGAGAACTGGGTGAGATAGCTCGCTGCTTTTTCAAGTTGGAAGGTGCAAAGGTAGAACTCAGTTATAACAGACCACAACCCTTCCCTGCTATTTTTAAGCATTGAGTACAAACAGTAAGGCACAATTGCTTCACATATTTAGAACACAAAGGGCACTGGTAGCATTGTGATTTTAAGGTGGGCTAAATGCCAACACAAAAATTAACATTCACAATTGACACAAATTGGCATGTGCAGATTTTCAGAGCAGAAACTCAGTCCAGCCACTTAACAACAAGTCCTCACATGTCCTGGAGAATCCTCTCCACTAATTTTCAAGGCACTGTAAACAAAGCCTGAAAGTGTGTGCAGAGCCTTAAAATATTTTTTGGACGGGCTCAACTGAAAAGACAAAAGCTTTTCATGTGTCTGAGCAGGCTCACAACACCTCTGCCAAGCACCATGGTGAAGGGAGAAGAGAATCCCCAGGTAGTTATACTGGGCCAGTTGCTTTTTTCCACAGGTTTTACTACCAGTTAAGATTGTACAGAGATTATTATTTTGCAGTAACAGAAGAAATTTAAGACAGTTGCTTGTAACAGCACTTCTATCAGAGCTCCCATCACTTTCCTGAAAAATCCCTAATCCACTTCAGTCAAAATCAGCCACCTTAATGTAAGCAATTTAAATAGCTGGTTTAAATAAAGCAGGCTGATTTAATCAGAAGCAGGCTGAGAAACAAGAAGACCACTTTGCTGACAGAGCAAGGGGTGGGTGGGGGTGGGAAGGTAAACATCCAGCCACACACACAGAGCTCCTGCAAAAACAGATGTTTAATCCAGCTCCGATGCCATTCTCTGGAATCAGTCGACAGACACTCAAAGCCTGGATGTGGCACCAGAAGCCTCAAAGGGGGCACATACTGACTGCAGGAGACCAGTCTGCCCACCCACTGCAGCAAGGAAGTCTCTCCCCACCTAGGCTGTGAGGGCAGAGGAGCTCGGAGGGACACATACCTGCCCCTTTATCTTCAGAAACTGATGAAGCAGCTAAGGAAACAAACTCGCAGAAGCGAAGAACAGCATACACACTAGCAAACCTGCTTCTCAACTATTTTAAAACACCTCATACTTATAAACCTAGGATTAATAGAACTACCATGCAGAAACTGCTTCATTAGCCAACAACTGGTTGGGAAGCAACAATTTAGGAACTGCCTTGAACCTATAACTAGTATGTGGCTCATCTGCTCCTAGTATTTAACTACTATGTGACAGATTAATGCCAGCCAGATGGTATCTGAGATGGAGCACTACATATTGTTGTAAAGAATAGCAGGACTCCTCCTATTAGTAAACTCCTGTGACATATGGGAAAACACTAACCAGTTTCCCACAGACTAGCATTGGTCGTTTTCATTGGCTGACAACAACGCTTGCATCCCGTTCAGTCAGAGATGGAATCTGATCCTCAGATCTATACACGGATCAGTCAGTTGGTGAGAGAACAGGTATAAACTACCTACCTGGAACAGCTAAAACAAAAACCATGCCAAAACCCCCTCCCCTAACAACCTGAAACACAGCAGGGATGCCAGCATGTATGTAGTAGGAGAATCCATCAAACCATTCTGCAAAGGCTGGCAGTGTTTGGTCCAAAAGGCTTAATGGTCAGATCATGGGAGTCAGGAGATCTCAGTCAGAGCCACCTTCTTCTGACACCAGCTCCTTGTGGCACCTTTTCATGACAGTAACTTGCTCTCTATTTCAGTTTCTCTCTAAGTAGGTACCATATACAGGGAAGCAAAGGCAGAGAGATGACTTTACAGATCCCTTTTGGTACCAGCATCTCCAATTCAAGAATGGACACCAGTAAAAAAGAACTTGGGTGGGAAAAGTCTACAGAAAAAGCAACCAAAACCCAGAACTCTATTCACATATTTTCAAGCTAAGAAAAATGACAGGAAGAACTACCTCAAGATACAAGTCTTGTCATGGTGCTGCATTGCTTAATAAATATCAGCAGCACAGTGTTACTCTTACGCTATATTTACAGCTTTTAATTATAGATCAAGATTTAGAGACTATAGACATTTTGATGTGAAAATAAATTCAGTAGAATCCTGGGCAATAAAAAAAAAACCAAAAAACCACCCCTTAGGATGTTAATCATAGATACGGACACAATCCCTCAAGTAAGACATTGCAAATCATAGCAGAGATATTTTTCATTATGGCAAGTTTCATATCATCAGTAACACCGCTTGTAAACAAAAACATCTCTAATCTACCCAGTTTTCAGAGACAGCCACAGCAAGCTCTGTACACTGAGCTCAGGCTTTAGTGCAAATGGACACTAACAAGTACAAGAAAAAAAAAAAACAGCCCAAAGAGCATTTCTTCTTCACAAAGCAGGAAATTCTGTGAAGGAAAGTATGTCTTTTATGCATGGCTTTGAAATCAATCTACAGCTTAAACTTGGTGCTTCACACCACCTGTCAAAATTTTACATACTCCAAGCAAAGTGTGGTGTTAGGCTTAAGTCTCAGACCTTAGAGAGAGAACACCACAAACTCATATTCACTGGAAAGTGGCAGAACTGGAAAAAACCTCTGTCTTTCTTTTACAGTCCTTTGTCTTACAACAGCTTCCTCATCCTTTCCCAAATTCTGGAGGGTCTGGTCTCAATGCTGCCACAACAGGTTACAGGACTATAAATTTGCCAGATTAGAGTATTAATGAAATGGAGTTAATGCTTGGAAGATGTGGCAAATGTCATCAGCACTCAAACAAGAATTGTTTTTGCATAATTTCTCTAAATTGTTTTGGCATTTTGGAACATCTCCTAGCTTAAAGCAATTTGCCCTTGTTTTAAAGGCTTTCCTCTTAAGTGACACCTAGCAGTCTTGCTTCTCCCTCAGGTATCTGAAAAATGCCTTTTTACCACTTTGTTTCTTTTACAGCCACCATCTGATCTGATATGTCCATCACTTGTCTGATACATGTTGCATTGGTAGTGTTTCTTGTAGTCCTACAGCCTGTTGCTTTTAAGACAAATCAAGGGTATAAGTGCTTATTTACCTGTTTACCAACTGACCTAGTCAGCAGCAACAAGTCTAAAGCTAGTGCCATATTTTATAAACAAAGAAACTGGTGGAGTTCATAACCATTCCGGCAAAACTTACCATTTACTGCATATGGTAATGCATAAACAAGCTGCATATGGTATTATGCATAAACAAGCTGCATATGGTATTAACCTTGCAAGTAATATTCACCAGGTACCAACGTGCTGTAACATTTTTCCCATTGATGTTCATATTGCCACTTTTTGTGTTACTTTGTGAAAATATTTATTCTTCATTATTTTCCTCTCGCAACTGGCTTTTCAAGTTTCTTCCTGCAACTTTTATAGCTTTCACAACAATCTGAAAGAAGATTCTGGCACACAAGTCCAAACTTTGATGATCATGGTTTGCAAAAATGTCTCCTTAATACACCTTTACATTACCCTCTCCATAAAATGCCTGCCCTCACTATTCCATTGAACTGATCTCCACAGACAGAACTGAGACATATGAACAGTCAAAACAAAATCCCTTATCTAAGGATAAGCATTTCTGTAAGGCTCCAGTTAAGCATCCCTTTTACATTCACAGTTTGACCAGTAAGTGCAAGGATGAATTCTGCTGTACTAATTTACAACTTGCAACAGAAGTATCTGGCCTGTTTATACAAAAAATGTCGTTAGGGTATAGGTTGGAATTTATCCATCACACATTAACCATTATTAGTCACCTCTGTCAAAATCAAATCCGCACATTGCTGTCCTGAAGTTATTCCAATTAGACACAAGTTTTGTTAGTGTATGTCACCTGGACGAGTGGCAGGACCAGTTATTAAGCAGGACCAGTTACCTTAGAACACGATTCTCCAGATGCCATTACTTGACCTAAAGATCTATAAGACTTTGTAATGAGCAATGCAGAAAAAATTAATTAGAAGGAAGAGACTGAAGTTGTTACCTACAGTGCAATGAAAGTTCATTTTAGTTTGCTCGATTAAAAAATAAAATAATTCCAGAAAGTTAGCTTTGTTTATTCAGTGGCTGGTTTTCTATGGCACTCTGAGTGTTGCCAGGATTTTCAGAGCGTACATTGACTTTTTGTTTCCAACTGTGAAAACAGTCTGTAAAAAATTCAGCTAAAAATGCACCGCTTGCAAGAAATCCAAACACCTGTGAAAGTGAAAGGAACATATGATTTTAAAAGGAACATATGATTTTAAAAGGTACAAACATTAACAGTACTCTAACATTGTTTAGAGAGTTTTGCTGGACTATTTACATACATCAATAACACTTACATATTAAGATTACAGTCCTCCTTAAATCAGCGATTCCACTTAAATTAGAAATGGATCAGAAATCATAATTCTAGCACATTTAATGCAAAAGTTTTTACAGTTCTCATTCTCTTAATCAAGCTTGAACTGTACAATATGTCTAAACAGCCCTTAATAGTAAAAGTATATTCATTGTATTGCAAAACTTAGTTATTAAAGAAGCATGGCATTGATCGTATACCAGAGTACTTATTCAAGAGATGGCTGCTGATTCAAGGGACTAAGTGAAGAAGAGTAACACATGGAAGATGAAGGGAGATAAGATCTGCAGAGCTTACGCAAGTCCTTACTAGGTTAGCAAGGAGAGGAAAGAAATGACTTTTTGTTAATGACATTATATTATTAGTCATGGTGAGACAGCGATAAGAAGAAGGTTAGTTTCAGCAGCTTCTTTCAAACAAGGGAACACATATGTTATTCTAACCTTTACCTAAATTTTACGCAACTGTTGCTCCAAAGCAATTTGACACTAGCAAGTCTTAAAATAATTTTTGCTTTTCCAGCAACAGAAAAAAACCCCAAAAAATTGAAAGACTTTATACTCAAACCATTAGGTTTGAATGTATCAACATCACAGAAGATGACTACACAAGTGTGTACTTCCAATAGCTTCTGCTGCCTGTGGAACAGAATTATTTTGCTTTCTTATTCTAACTAATTTTTCTCATTCAAGAATAAAATAAAAATTTGATCTTTTTTAAACTCACATATTCACATTTCCAAGGTTATTCTAAAGGAGTGACAAATGAGTGAGGAATTATGACATCCACAGCATCCCAAAGCCTCTTCAGTTCCTTGCCCTGACCATCTTCAGTGTCCCCTGAGAGATGCATGCCCTGTTCCTCTTCTAACTATTTCTGTCACTCAGGAAACTGCTGCTCTTATTGCAGCCTTTGCAAGTCAGTGTTCTCCACATATGCTTTATAATGCCTGGCAAAAGACAAGGTTTCTTGCTGACTTTGTGAGAGAGTGTCATTATGAAAGGACAACCGAGGAAAAAAGTAGGCATCTCAGAGACAGGGTATCAGAGAACTGGGGAAGCTGTGAGACGGGGCAACATTGAAACAGTGACAGATGACAGGGAATAACATGGAACAAAGGCTGTGAAGTCTGAGGAACCCAGAAGCAAGCCACAAATGCTTGGGAGCTGCAAGTGCACACCCAACTTTCTAGCAATCCCAAGGAACGTCTGCCTGCTCTTTGGATTTCCTATGGTAAGTTCCTGGAAGGTCTGAAATAGCCAATTCCTCCTGAACATCAAAATGCACTGAATTCTTTTCCCTGCCCAGTTTCTTCCCTGCAAATTGAGTGAGGTTTAGAGGGCAAAGAAATTAATACAAAGTAAATTACACAATTTTAAGACTTACATATGCAGCATTTTCAACAGCAGACACAGAGCTGGTCATGGCTAGCACTATTGATGCACACAGAAAACCCATTCCTATGACTAGCATGGCCCAAAAATTCTGCAAACATAAAAAAATTAATGTAATTGTACTACTTGAAAAAGAACAAACACTGTAACAGCAGCTGAGCTAGTCTGCCAGTGAATTTATGCTTTGAAACTTTGATGCTAATGGGAGCTTCAGCAAATATATTTTCCAGTATATTTCAAACAACATTAAACATTATCAACTATTTAAAAGAGTCTGTGTCACATACTCCCGTTTTTGTCTTCTTTAAGTACTTAATTCATTTTGTCTAACTACTTTCACAATCAAATTCAGGCACAGGTCAACCATGCTAGCATTATCCCCTATGTAAAACATCTGGGAAACCAGAAACCTGTAAGTAAATGTGCTCATTCAAATCTTCTACTACACTCCCTTAACTGTACCTTCATGTAAAAACTATTGTTTGTTCTGAAGACAAATAGGAAGGGATGTTTATAAAGTGCTATAATATTCTTACTGGCTTTACAGAGCAACTTTGTGCCACTGCTTTATCTTCTGAAATACAAAAGCATAAACTGTAACAAGTATGATTTTTACCAGAAATGAGGTAGGCTACACCCAGTAGGAAAACACATAGGGTAAACAGGCAAGTTACAAGTATCATGCTGGCAGTAAATTGTATTCTGTATACATACATATAGGCGATGCCTATGCAACAATATTAGTCTGTGTGAAAGACTTTCACACAAGTCCTAAAATCCTGCAGGTAACCAACATGACAATTTCGGAAAAGCTGTCAAGATAAAAGACACTCTGAAAGTTTACTCATTTTTTAACTATAAGCTACTTTAATCTACCCTTTAAATAGAGAAAAGGAGATTCATTCTGCATAGCCTTCATTCTGCATAGCCTTTTTCTCCACAGTAGTCTTTATGCACTTACAACAAATAATTTCTTTAAAAAAAATAAAAAAATTCCTTACCATTTTCTGTACTTTATCTCCCCCAATTCTTTCATATACATCAGTGCAATACACACACAGGATCAGGAGGCTCAAAAGAAAGGTGCTGCAGCTCATGAATTCAAAGAAGTAAAGTCCGCCACACTTGATACAATCCACCACAATTTCTTCACAAATAACCGCCAGAAGAGAGAGAATCTGCAAACCAGAAACATGCTTGAGTGGGATCAAGAGTCTAGTATCTTCAGCAAATAGACATCTCTGACATGAACATTAATAAACACAGCTGTAAGGAAAATACTGAGTCTACAATGGACCCAGTAAAGTTCTGCACTACTTTCTTACAGGCAGAAATAATTATACAGTGACACAGTTTACACTTGCTGTTAAAAATTGGTCAATAAACTACACTCAGGTACACTGAGCACCCAGTGCCAAATACAGGCTTCTTGATTAGACAGTCAAGATTCCCAGTTTGTGGTTTTGTGTAATTGCAGATTGGAAGCAGACAGGGCAGGCAGTGTGGCAAGCACACATCCTGCTCACAACAAGCAAAAATGCCATTGCTTACAACTGCACTTAATTTTAAACGCATTTGGGCTCAGGGCAGAGGGGGAAATTGGATGGCATTGACAAAATCAGCGACCTCCCTGAAAATTTACAGCCAACGCTGCTCCCCTTGATAAACTTCAGGGAAAGTGCATGCAGTTAATAACTCACATGCTCAGGGCCCATTAGCAACAGAAGCTCAGCTGTACTTGCAGGAACTGAAACTTTAAATTATGCTTAAACTATGCTGGACAGTGTTTTATCTATGCAGAAGCTTACATTCACCTTCCTGCCACAGGACATTCTGAGGAAAGAACACAAGTTAATTCCTGTACAGTAACCATACATCTGCTGCTGGATTTTCTGCTGTTTTACTGTACAAGTAACAATATTGCTTTATTTAAATGCTCCCTCATTTTGGCCACTTCAGTTCTTGTTTTTTTAAAAAAACAACAAATTCTAAAATTCTGAATTGTTATTTTCCAGTTATTAGCAACTGCAGATGCTTCACCTGCACCTTATTCTTTGGTTTCAGTTTTCAGTACAGATAAGAACAGCAATTTAGCACATGGGAACTGTAAATTCCCCCTGCTATGCCAGGCCTCAGAAGGGCATTTCAAATCATCATGTTTTGAATATCCTGCAATCATATAAAGTAAACAGGATCTCAGAAAGAGAAATAGCTTGAGCTGGGAAACTGCAGTATTACTATGAGGCCTCCACACACGTCCCTTCTCTCCCGCAGTGGCTGGCAAGGCAAACTTCTCCGCAGCTCTCGCACCCAAAGTGGTGACTATGATGGCTGCCCAGGGAATGTTTTGAACTCTGAATTTCCGATTTTTAAGGTTTGGGGGTTTTTTTGAACTTCAAAAGATTTGCTTACAGCTGCATCCAATTACTTTCAGATTTTTCACAAGATCAGCTAGTGTGAGATGTTTTCATATGTAGCTCTAGCTCTTTTTCTCAGGGCTGAAAACTGAATGCCATCACGTTCACCTGGGATGGAACACAACAAAAAGGAAATAAACCTGCCTTTAAAAGAATTTATAAGCCCAAAATAACTAGAGTATGATTAAAATAACTGAAAAAAATCCCTCTGCTGACAAGTAGAAAAAAAAATCCCACTCAAAGAGTAAGCTATGAAGGGTTCAGTGTCAAATAAATGAGATTTAAATGATGTGGTATCATATGGTCTGATACAGTATGGAATACCCCTCTGGCCAGTTGGGGTCAGCTGTCCCAGCTGTGTCCCCTCCCAGCTTCTCGTGTACCCCCAGCCTTCTCATGGAGTGGGGGTGAGGAGCAGAAAGGGCCTTGGCTCTGTGTGAGCACTGCTCAGCAATAACTAGAACATCTCTGCGTTATCAACACTGTTTTCAGCACAAATTCAAAACAAACCCCCTGTCCCTACTATGGAAAAAATTAACTCTGTCCCAGTCAAAACCAGCACATTCTCTTACCAGCAAGAAGTTATTCATTGATACTGACATTCCTGTTGGAAGCTTCTACACAAGTGTCAAGTTTCTAAAGCAGATTTAATAAGTGAAAGGCTACGAAAGAATGCTGTGAAAATTAAGCAGATCAATGAACTTTCTAACGGGGCCCTGAAAATGCTCGGCAGTGGTATTCCCATAAGAAAATCTTCTAGTTCAGATGGGTGCACATGTTCTGTAAGTCTCCACAATCAAGGGTTACTATGGGAAGTGAGCAGCTCAGAAAAAGATCAGATATTTAAGACAGAATTATAATATTCCCTTCCAGCCAGGGCATTTTGGTTAAGGGCAAAGAATAGTTGATGACAAGTATTTCTGCTCGAGATAAGAATTAATTTCTAGCGTAACCCTGGCACAATATGTGCTGTGCCATTTACCTTTGTACAGAATTTGAAACAGTCATGGACTAACAAAAACATTCCACCTATACATTAAAAAAGCAATAACCTAGAAACCCATGCAATAAGCATGCCTCCCAGCATCCTATCGGCAGTTATATTGTCATTATTTCATTTGCCTAAAAAGATTTAAAAAATAGACTAAGACTACAGTATATGCTATTATTAATCAGAAGAAAAGCGTTTCGAGGCCTTTCACAGTATATTGTAGAATACTTGATCACTTCTATACTGAAGGCATCTGATTTTCTGAGGGCAACACCCTATTCAGCAGTCCCCATGAGCGATTATCAGTGTGTAATCTCAACAACTATTGTAACACAAGGCTAATAGTTGTTAATGGCCATTACCATCACTGGCATTCCCAAAAATCAAAAAGCAGGAACATGTTTCTTACTGCAGATACCGAGGCTTCCAGCTTCAGGAATTTCTGGGGCTTGTTTGAAGTGTTTTGGCCCAGAACTCCAAGATCTGTGCATTTTGATACAGCGATACAAAAAGGGAGGGAAAAAATGTTCAAAACTATGAGGGTGAACAACTGTAACTTTTGTTGAAGGAATGGTACAGGCCATAAACTGCTAATTCTTTAGAAGCACATCAAGCAGCTATGCACCCTGTTCAGGACAATCACAATTTTCCTTTTTCCTACCTAGAAAGCTTTTTACATAATGCCTCTGGTGAGATACAAAGACTTTGGTACACTAGTAAATGTGCATATGTAATAGTTTATTTTAGTCGTTGAACCAACTTATATAAATGATCTGCTTGTCTAGGAGCAACAGCCAGGGGATCTGCCTTTATTAATCTCTAGTAGATAAAGTAAAAGTTTATCTCCTATCATATTTATTTATTTAAAGCATTCTTGGGTCTGACTTTTTTTAAACACTCCTAGGAAACATTGTTTTTGGCAGCTTTACCATTACCTTTACCAGCACCCAAGCATCTTATGCCTCTGGTTGAGGGTTTTGACCGTGTGCGAGACAACTTAAGAACTGAATGTCCTCTTTCTGCAATGGTGAAGTAATGAGAAAGGGCTGGAAACCACCTACAATTCCCATGAGCATGAGTTATCTGACTAAAAACCCACTATGCTGGCTAGAAAAAGTACCCTGACACACATTTACAGTCAGCTGCCCTTTCCCACAGGCGGTTTCACTCCTTCCCTGCCAATACTTTAGAATGATGCTCCACGTGTCCTTATCAGCACAGTCACACTGGCACGTTTTGGAAGAGCCCATGGCCAAGGGCAGAACAAACAGGAGTCTGAAATAGGTGCCCAATCGCTGAACGTGTTCAGGGATAACATTACATGTACCAAAAAGCAAGCAGAAGACAAGCCTTTTATTTCCTGGTGGCACAGGAACAGCAACGTGAAGCGATGCATCGTGATGTCTCATATAATGGGCCACTTACCAACACCGCACGTTTCTGGTGCAATTTTCTACCGTGAGTCATAGGAGAAACGAGTGCCCCAATTCTGTCAGAGACAGCACAGCGTGATAAGCTTACAAACAGGCTGCAGGGGTGGCAGGAGAGGGAGGTCCCAGCCTGATGACCCAGCAATCCTTTGCTAGTTCTACTGCCCTACCCTGAGGTTCAACCAAAGGTTTAGAATCATAGAATCACAGAGTGGGCTGGGTTGGAAGGGCCCTTAAAGATCACCCAGTCCCAACCCCCTGCCATGGGCAGGGACACCCCCACCAGACCAGGCTGCTCCAAGCCCCATCCAACCTGGCCTGGAACACTGCCAGGGAGGGGGCAGCCACAGCTCCTCTGGGCAACCTGTGCCAGTGTCTCACCACCCTCACAGGAAAGAATTTCTTCCTCATATCCAATCTAAATCTACTCTCTGACAGTTTGAAACATTCCCCTTCTATCTCCTGTTTCCATCCAACGTGGCTCTCAGAAGAAAACACTAAGTTTCCAGTGGGGTTTCCCTCTGATTTTAAAGGGGAACAGGAGCAGGCAGCTGAACCACGGCAGGTGCAGCCCCGGACCGCGGCCGCACGATGGAAGCAGCCATCAGATGTCAGCACCTGCTCCTGCAGCTGGGGCACGCAAAGGAACAAGCCTGCCACTTCCCACCGTGACACGAACCGAGCCCGCAGAGCGGACGGCACCGCAGGACACGGCGGCGGCTGCCCAGCGAGTTACAGCTCTGTGCTGCTCCAGCGACCGGGGCAAGGGCGGCTCCGGCATCTGCGGTCCGGCTGCCGGGGGGGGCGGACCCGCTCCTGTCCGACAGGAACAACCCCCCCAGGCTGTGCGCCGCCACCCCCCCGGCCCGCCCGCTGCCGGGGCCAAGTTTCACCTTCAAGCGGCGGAGAGTGACCCTTGAGCCGGGGGTCACCAGGGGCACCTGTAACGCCAGCGGGCGACAGTCGCCGACACGGCAGGAGCGGGCCCAGCTCCTCACACCCCCCACCCCCCCGCCGCCCGGCCGGTCCCAGCCCCGCG